>CM060888.1:139760467-139942967 GCA_030762935.1 Hymenopus coronatus | reverse complement strand
ACTCAGACACGGACAAACACACTTTTCACACACTCACTCACACACATACTCAGACACGGACAAACACACTTTTCACACACTCACTCACACACATACTCAGACACGGACAAACACACTTTTCACACACTCACTCACACACATACTCACACACAGACAAACACATTTTTCACACACTCAGACACAGACAAACACATTTTTCACACACTCACACACATACTCACACACAGACAAACACACTCCCAAACACTCACACATACACATACACAGACAGACACCGTCTCACACACACACACTGACACTCACACATACTCATACACAGACAGACACCGTCTCACACACACACACACACTCACACATACTTATACACAGACAAACACCGTCTCACACACACACACTCACACACTCACACAACACACTCACATACTCATACACAGACAGACACCGTCTCACACACACACACACACTCACACATACTTATACACAGACAAACACCGTCTCACACACACACACACTCACACACTCACACAACACACTCACATACTCATACACAGACAGACACCGTCTCACACACACACACTCACACTCACACATACTCATACACAGACAGACACCGTCTCACACACACACACACACTCACACATACTCATACACAGACAAACACACTCACACACTCACAAACTCACACAACACACTCACATACTCATACACTCACACACTCACACCACATACTCATACACAGACAGACACCGTCTCACACACACACACTCACACTCACACATACTCATACACAGACAGACACCGTCTCACACACACACACACACTCACACATACTCATACACAGACAAACACCGTCTCACACACACACACACTCACACATACTCATACACAGACAGACACCGTCACACACACACACATACTCATACACAGACAAACACCGTCTCACACACACACACACATACTCATACACAGACAGACACCGTCTCACACACACACATAGTCATACACAGACAGACACCGTCACACACACACAAATACTCATACACAGACAAACACCGTATCACACACACACACTCACACATACTCATACACAGACAAACACCGTCTCACACACACACACACTCACACATACACATACACAGACAAACACCGTCTCACACACACACACACTCACACATACTCATACACAGACAGACACCGTCTCACACACACACACTCACACATACTCATACACAGACAGACACCGTCTCACACACACACACTCACACATACTCATACACAGACAAACACCGTCTCACACACACACACACTCACACATACTCATACACAGACAGACACCGTCTCACACACACACACTCACACATACTCATACACAGACAAATACCGTCTCACACACACACACACTCACACATACTCATACACAGACAAATACCGTCTCACACACACACACACTCACACATACTCATACACAGACAGACACCGTCTCACACACACACACACACACATACTCATACACAGACAGACACCGTCTCACACACACACATACTCATACACAGACAGACACCGTCTCACACACACACATACTCATACACAGACAAACACCGTCTCACACACACACACACACATACTCATACACAGACAGACACCGTCTCACACACACACATACTCATACACAGACAGACACCGTCACACACACACACAAATACTCATACACAGACAAACACCGTATCACACACACACACTCACACATACACATACACAGACAAACACCGTCTCACACACACACACACTCACACATACACATACACAGACAAACACACACACACTCACACATACACATACACAGACAAACACCGTCTCACACACACACACACTCACACATACTCATACACAGACAAACACCGTCTCACACACACACACACTCACACATACTCAAACACAGACAAACACACACACACTCACACATACTCATACACAGACAGACACCGTCTCACACACACACATACTCCCACACAGACAAACACACTCTCACACATACTCACACACACAGACACACACAGTCTCACACACTCACATATACAACACTCAGACAGACACATTCTCACACACTCACATATACTCTCACAGACAGACACACTCTCACACACTCACACATACTCATACACAGACACACACTCTCACATACATACCCACACGAAGACAGACACACTCTCACACACTAACACTTACCCACACACAGACACACACACTGTCACACACTCTCTCACACTCACACATACTCATACTTACTCACCCACGGACACACACACTCTCACACATTCAGACATACTCACACTCAGACACACACACTCTCACACACTCACACATACTCACACATAGACAGACACTCTCATACGCTCAAACACTCATACATAGACACACACACGCTCACACACACTCACATTTACTAACTCACAGACACACACACACTCTCACACACTCACATACACTCCCACTTACTAGCACACAGAGACACACACTCTCACACGCTCACAAACACTCACACTTACTCATACACAGACACTCGCACTCTCGGACGCTCACACATACTCATACACAGACACACACTCTCACACAAAGACACACCATCTCTCAAACGCTCACACACACTCATACTTAATAACACACAGATACACACTCAAACACTCAAACATACTCTCGCACACTCACACACTCACACAGACACACACACACTCTCACACACTCACACACACTCACATATACTCACACACAGACACACACACTCTCCACACTCACTCATACTCACACACTCACACACAGACACACACACTCACACACACATACTCAAACACAGACAGACCACTTTCTCACACTCACACATACTCATACTTACTCACCCACGGACACACACACTCTCACACACTCACACATACTTACACAAAAACACGCTCACACATACTCACACTCAGACACACACACTCTTACACACTCACACGTAGATAGACACTCTCACACGCTCAAACACTCATACATAGACACACACACTCTCACACGCTCACACACACACTTACTTACTCACAGACACACACACACACTCTCACACGCTCACACACACTCGCACTTACTAACAAACAGAGACACATACACTCTCACACGCTCACAAACACTCACACTTACTCATACTCAGAAACACACTCTCACACGCTCACACATACTCATACACAGAAACACACTCTCACACGCTCACACATACTCACACAGAGACACACAAACTCTCAAACGCTCACACACACTCATACTTAATAACACACAGATACACCCGCAGACACTCAAACATACTCTCGCACACCCACACTTACACACAGACACACACACACTCTCACACACTCACACACATTCACATATACTCACACACAGATACACACACTCTCACACACTCATACATACTTAACACTCACACACAGACACACACACTCACACACACATACTCACACACATACCCATAAACAGACATATACACTATTACACACTCTCACACACTCACACAAACTCACACACAGACACACACACACTCTCACACACTCTCACACATAATCACACATACTTTCGCACAGACACATACACTCTCGCACTCACACATACTCACACACAGACACACACACTCACACACCTTAACACATACTCACACTGACAGACAAACTTTCACACACTCACACACAGTCTCACACACTCTCAAACATACTCACACATATTCTCACACTGACACACACACTCCCACACACTCACACAAATTCACACATACTCACACACAGACACTCACACTCTCACACATACTCACCCTCAGACAGACACACTCTCACACATACTCACACAAAGACACACACACACTCATACACTCTCACACATACTCATACACAGGCACACACACTCTCACACATACACACACATACTCACACATACTCACACAGATTCACACACGCACACTCTTCACATACTTACACACAAACACACTCAATACTCACACACACTCACACACAGACACACTCTCGCACACTCACACATACTTACACACAGATACACACATAGACACACACATAGACACACACATAGATACCCACATACACACGAAGTTTTTTCTTTATTTATATCTCTTCTTTTTTTTTGTTTTTGCTAGGGGGCCTTTAAAACCTACATTCACAGTAAAATTACCTTATCGAATTTGTTAGTAGAATGCAATATCTTCTTACCTGTACTGTACTGTAAGCACACTAGCGAAAGTAAAAATTATACTCCAGTACAAATACTGGAGAAAATTCAGTAAGTACCTGTTATACGATTTCTGCTTATTATTGGATAAGGAGTAGGAGTCTGCCGCAAATGGAGCCCAGTGTGCACCTCTGGGTGCAAGCAATGAGGAGGAGATTCCAGCAGCTAGAGCCCCGTCTGCACCTCTGGGGGCAAGCCATGAGGAGAAGTCTGCCGCAGCTGGAGGCCAGTCTGCACCTCTGGGGACAAGCCATGAGGAGGAGTCTGCCGCAGCACAAGCTCAGTCTGAACCTCTGGGGACAAGCCATGAGGAGGAGACTCCAGCAGCTAGAGCCCAGTCTGCATCTCTGGGGTCAAGCCATGAGGAGGAGTCTGCAGTAGCTGGAGCCCAGTCTGCACCTCTGGGTGCAAGCAATGAAGAGACTTCAGCAGCTGAAGCCCAGTCTTCACCTCTGGGGGCAAGTAATGAGAAGGAGACTGCAGTAGCTGGAGCCCAGTCTTCACCTCTGGGGGCAAGTAATGAGAAGGAGACTGCAGCAGCTGAAGCCCAGTCTTCACCTCTGGGGGCAAGTAATGAGAAGGAGTCTGCAGCAGCTGGAGCCCAGTCTGCACCTCTGGGTGCAAGCAATGAGGATACTCCAGCAGCTAGAGCCCAGTCTGCATCTCTGGGGGCAAGCCATGAGGAGGAGTCTGCAGCAGCTGGAGCCCAGTCTGCATCTCTGGGGGCAAGAATGAGGAAACTGCAGCAGCTGGAGCGCAGTCTGTACTTCTGGGGGCAAGCCATGAAGAGAAAACTGCCGCAGCTGGAGCCCAGTCTGCACCTCTGGGGACAAGCAATGAGGAGGAGTCTGCCGCAACTGGAGCACAGTCTGCACCTCTGGGGGCAAACAATGAGGAGGAGTCTGCCACAACTGGAGCCCAGTCTGAACATCTGGGGTCAAGCAATGAGAAGGAATCTGCCGCAACTGGAGCCCAGTCTGCACATCCGGAGGCAAGCAATGAGGAGGAGTCTGCAGCATCTGGAGCCCAGTCTGCACTTCTGGGTGCAAGTAAGAAGGAGGAGAATCCAGCATCTGGAGCCCACTCTGCACCTCTGGATGCAAGCAAAGAGGAGGAGATTGCAGCAGATGGAACCCACTCTGCATCTCTGGGTGAAAGCAAAGAGGAGGAGACTGCAGCAGCTGGGGCCCATTCTGCACCTCAGGGTGCAAGCATATAGGAGGAGACTCCAGCAGCTGTAGCTGAGTCAGCACCTCTGGGGGCAAGCAATGAAGAGGAGACTGCAGCATGTGGAGTCAGTCTGCACCTCTGGGGGCAAGCAATGAGGAGGAGTCTGCAGCAGCTGGAACCTTGTCTGCACCTCTTAGGACAAGCTATGAGACGGAGACTGCAGCAGCTGGAGCCCGGTCTGCACCTCTGGGGGCAAGCAATGACAAAGAGACTGCAGCAGCTGGAGAACGGACTACACCTCTGGGGGCAAGCAATGAGGAGACTGCAGCAGCTGGCGCCCGGTCTGCACCTCTTGGGACAAGCAATCACGAGAAGTCTGCAGCACCTAAAGCCCAGTGTGCACTTTGATGGCAAGCAATGAGAAGGAGTCTGCAGTAGCTGGAGCCCAGTCAGCACCTTTGGGGGCAAGCAATGAGGAGGAGTCTGCAGCAGCTGGAGCCTGGTCTGCACCTCTGGGGGCAAGCAATGAGACGGAGACTGCAGCAGCTGGATTCCGGTCAGCACCTCTGGGGGCAAGCAATGAGAAATAGACTGCAGCAGCTGGAGCCCGGTCTGCACCTCTGGGGGCAAGCAATGAAAAAGAGACGGCATCAGATGGAGCCCGGTCTGCACCTCTGGAGGCAGGCAATGAGAAGGAGACTGCAGCAGCTGGAGCCCAGTCTACACCTTTGGGGGCAAGCAATGAGGGGGAGCTTGCAGCAGCTTTAGCCTGGTCTGCCCCTCTGGGGGCAAGCAAAGAGAAGGAGAATGCAGCAGCTGGAGCCCAGTCCACTAATTTGGGGGCAAGCTATGAGGGGGAGTCTGCAGCAGCGGGAGCCCGGTCTGCGCCTCTGGGTGCAAACAATGAGGAGGAGTCTGCACAAGCTGGAGCCCAGTCTGCACCTCTGGGGGCAAGCAATGAGAAAGAGACTGAAGAAGGTGAAGCCCAGTCTGCACCTCTGGGGGCAACCAATGAGAAGGAGACTGAAGCAGCTGAACCCCAGTCTGCACTTCTAGGGGAAAGCAATGAGAAGGAGACTGCAACAGCTGGAGCCTGGTCTGCACCTCTGGGGGCAAGCATTGGGAAGGTGTCTGCAGCAGTTGGAGCCCGGTCTGCACCTCTGGGGGAAAGCAATGAGGAGGAGTCTGCAGCAGCTGGAGCCCGATCTGCAACTCTTGGTGCAAGTAATAATAAGGAATCTTCAGCAGCTGATTCCCAGTGTGCACCTCTGGGGGCAAGCAATGAGAAGGAGACTGCAGCAACTGGAGCTTGTGTGCAACTCTGGGGCAAGCACTGAGAAGGAGACTGCAGAAGCTGGAGCCCGGTCTGCACGTCTGGGTGCAAGCAATGAGGAGGAGTCTTCAGCAGCTGGAGCCCATTCTGCACCTTTGGGGGCAATCAATGAGGAGGAGTCTTCAGTAGGTGTAGCCTGGTCTGCACCTATGAAGGCAAGCAATGAGGAGAAGACTGCAGCAGCTGGAGCCCAGTCTGCATCACCTGGGGCAAGCAATGAGGAGGAGTCTGCAGCAACTGGAGCCCAGTCTGCATCTCTGGGGGCAAGAATGAGGAAACTGCAGCAGCTGGAGCGCAGTCTGTACTTCTGGGGGCAAGCCATGAAGAGAAAACTGCCGCAGCTGGAGCCCAGTTTTCACCTCTGGGGACAAGCAATGAGGAGGAGTCTGCCGCAACTGGAGCACAGTCTGCACCTCTGGGGGCAAACAATGAGGAGGAGTCTGCCACAACTGGAGCCCAGCCTACACATCCGGAGGCAAGCAATGAGGAGGAGTCTGAGGCATCTGGAGCCCAGTCTGCACTTCTGGGTGCAAGTAAGAAGGAGGAGAATCATGCATCTGGAGCCCACTCTGCACCTCTGGATGCAAGCAATGAGGAGGAGATTGCAGCAGCTGGAACCCACTCTGCATCTCTGGGTGCAAGCATATAGGAGGAGACTCCAGCAGCTGTAGCTGAGTCAGCACCTCTGGGGGCAAGCAATGAAGACGAGACTGCAGCATGAGGAGTCAGTCTGCACCTCTGGGGGCAAGCAATGAGAAGGAGCCTGCAGCAGCTGGAACCTTGTCTGCACCTCTTAGGACAAGCTATGAGACGGAGACTGCAGCAGCTGAGGCCGGTCTGCTTCTCTGGGGGCAAGCAATGACAAAGAGACTGCAGCAGCTGGAGCCCGGTCTACACCTCTGGGGGCAAACAATGAGGAGACTGCAGCAGCTGGCGCCCGATCTGCACCTCTTGGGACAAGCAATCAGGAGAAGTCTGCAGCACCTAAAGCCCAGTGTGCACTTTGATGGCAGGCAATGAGAAGGAGTCTGCAACAGCTGGAGCCCAGTCAGCTCCTTTGGGGGCAAGCAATGAGGAGGAGTCTGCAGCAGCTGGAGGCTGGTCTGAACCTCTGGGGGCAAGCAATGAGACGGAGACTGCAGTAGCTGGAGCCTGGGCTGCACCTCTGAGGGCAAGCAATGAGACGGAGACTGCAGCAGCTGGATTCCGGTCTGCACCTCTGGGGGCAAGCAATGAGAAATAGACTGCAGCAGCTGGAGCCCGGTCTGCACCTCTGGGAGCAAGCAATGAAAAAGAGACGGCATCAGCTGGAGCCCGGTCTGCACCTCTGGGGGCAGGCAATGAGAAGGAGACTGCAGCAGCTGAAGCCCAGTCTACACCTTTGGGGGCAAGCAATGAGGGGGAGCTTGCAGCAGATTTAGCCTGGTCTGCCCCTCTGGGGGCAAGCAAGGAGAAGGAGACTGCAGCAGCTGGAGCCCAGTCCACACATTTGGGGGCAAGCTATGAGGGGGAGTCTGCAGCAGCGGGAGCCCGGTCTGCGCTTCTGGGTGCAAACAATGAGGAGGAGTCTGCACAAGCTGGAGCCCAGTCTGCACCTCTGGGGGCAACCAATGAGAAGGAGACTGAAGCAGCTGAACCCCAGTCTGCACTTCTGGGGGAAAGCAATGAGAAGGAGACTGCAACAGCTGGAGCCTGGTCTGCACCTCTGGGGGCAAGCATTGAGAAGGTGACTGCAGCAGTTGGAGCCCGGTCTGCACCTCTGGGGGAAAGCAATGAGGAGGAGTCTGCAGCAGCTGGAGCCCGATCTGCAACTCTTGGTGCAAGTAATGAGGAGGAGTCTTCAGCAGCTGAAGCCCAGTGTGCACCTCTGGGGGCAAGCAATGGGAAGGAGACTGCAGCAACTGGAGCTTGTGTGCAACTCTGGGGCAAGCACTGAGAAAGAGACTGCAGAAGCAGGAGGCCGGTCTGCACGTCTGGGTGCAAGCAATGAGGAGGAGTCTTCAGCAGCTGGAGCCCATTCTGCACCTTTGGGGGCAAGCAATGAGGAGGAGTCTTCAGTAGCTGTAGCCTGGTCTGCACCTATGAAGGCAAGCAATGAGGAGAAGACTGCAGCAGCTGGAGCCCAGTCTGCATCTCCTGGTGCAAGCAATGAGGAGGAGTCTGCAGCAGCTGGAGCCCGGTCTGCACCTCTGGGGTCAAGCAATGTGAAGAAGACTGAAGTAGCTGGAGCCTGGTTTGCACCTCTGGGGTCAAGCAATGTGAAGGACACTGCAGTAGCTAGAGCCTGGTCTACACCTCTGGGGCAAACAATGAGACGTTGACTGCAGCATCGGGAGTCCGGTCTGCACCTCTGGGGGCAAGCAAAGAGGATGAGACTGCAGCAGATAGAGCCCCGTCTGCACCTCTGGGGGCAAGCCATGAGGAGGAGTCTGCCGCAGCTGGAGGCCAGTCTGCACCTCTGGGGACAAGCCATGTGGAGGAGTCTGCCGCAGCACAAGCTCAGCCTGAACCTCTGGGGACAAGCCATGAGGAGGAGACTCCAGCAGCTAGAGCCCAGTCTGCATCTCTGGGGTCAAGCCATGAGAAGGAGTCTGCAGTAGCTGGAGCCCAGTCTGCCCCTCTGGGTGCAAGCAATGAAGAGACTTCAGCAGCTGAAGCCCAGTCTTCACCTCTGGCGGCAAGTAATGAGAAGGAGACTGCAGTAGCTGGAGCCCAGTCTTCTTCACCTCTGGGGGCAAGTAATGAGAAGGAGTCTGCAGCAGCTGGAGCCCAGTCTGCACCTCTGGGGGCAAGTAATGAGAAGGAGACTGCAGCAGCTGGAGCCCAGTCTGCACCTCTGGGTGCAAGCAGTGTGGATACTCTAGCAGCTAGAGCCCAGTCTGCATCTCTGGGGGCAAGCCATGAGGAGGAGTCTGCAGCACCTGGAGCCCAGTCTGCATCTCTGGGGGCAAGAATGAGGAAACTGCAGCATCTGGAGCGCAGTCTGTACTTCTGGGGGCAAGCCATGAAGAGAAAACTGCCGCAGCTGGAGCTCAGTCTGCACCTCTGGGGACAAGCAATGAGGAGGAGTCTGCCGCAACTGGAGCACAGTCTGCACCTCTGGGGGCAAACAATGAGGAGGAGCCTGCCACAACTGGAGCCCAGTCTGAACATCTGGGGTCAAGCAATGAGAAGGAATCTGCCGCAACTGGAGCCCAGTCTGCACCGTTGGGAGCAAGCCATGAGGAGGAGTCTGCCGCAGCTGGAGCCCAGCCTACACATCCGGAGGCAAGCAATGAGGAGGAGTCTGCAGCATCTGGAGCCCAGTCTGCACTTCTGGGTGCAAGTAAGAAGGAGGAGAATCCAGCATCTGGAGCCCACTCTGCACCTCTGGATGCAAGCAAAGAGGAGGAGATTGCAGCGGCTGGAACCCACTCTGCATCTCTGGGTGCAAGCAAAGAGGAGGAGACTGCAGCAGCTGGGGCCCATTCTGCACCTCTGGGTGCAAGAATATAGGAGGAGACTCCAGCAGCTGTAGCTGAGTCAGCACCTCTGGGGGCAAGCAATGAAGAGGAGACTGCAGCATGTGGAGTCAGTCTGCACCTCTGTGGGCAAGCAATGAGGAGGAGTCTGCAGCAGCTGGAACCTTGTCTGCACCTCTTAGGACAAGCTATGAGACGGAGACTGCAGCAGCTGGAGCCCGGTCTGCACCTCTGGGAGCAAGCAATGACAAAGAGACTGCAGCAGCTGGAGCCCGGTCTACACCTCTGGGGGCAAGCAATGAGGAGACTGCAGCAGCTGGCGCCCGGTCTGCACCTCTTGGGACAAGAAATCAGGAGAAGTCTGCAGCACCTAAAGCCCAGTGTGCACTTTGATGGCAAGCAATGAGAAGGAGTCTGCAGCAGCTGGAGCCCAGTCAGCACCTTTGGGGGCAAGCAATGAGGAGGAGTCTGCAGCAGCTGGAGCCTGGTCTGCACCTCTGGGGGCAAGCAATGAGACGGAGACTGCAGTGCTGGATTCCGGTCTGCATCTCTGGCGGCAAGCAATGAGAAATAGACTGCAGCAGCTGGAGCCCGGTCTGCACCTCTGGGGGCAAGCAATGGAAAAGATACGGCATCAGCTGGAGCCCGGTCTGCACCTCTGGGGGCAGGCAATGAGAAGGAGACTACAGCAGCTGGAGCCCAGTCTACACCTTTGGGGGCAAGCAATGAGGGGGAGCTTGCAGCAGCTTTAGCCTGGACTGCCCCTCTGGGGGCAAGCAATGAGAAGGAGACTGCAGCAGCTGGAGCCCAGTCCACACATTTGGGGGCAAGCTATGAGGCGGAGTCTGCAGCAGCGGGAGCCCGGTCTGCGCCTCTGGGTGCAAACAATGAGGAGGAGTCTGCACAAGCTGGAGCCCAGTCTGCACCTCTGGGGGCAAGCAATGAGAAAGAGACTGAAGAAGGTGAAGCCCAGTCTGCACCTCTGGGGGCAACCAAAGAGAAGGAGACTGAAGCAGCTGGACCCCAGTCTGCACTTCTGGGGGAAAGCAATGAGAAGGAGACTGCAATAGCTGGAGCCTGGTCTGCACTTCTGGGGGCAAGCATTGAGAAGGTGACTGCAGCAGTTGGAGCCCGGTCTGCACCTCTGGGGGAAAGCAATGAGGAGGAGTCTGCAGCAGCAGGAGCCCTATCTGCAACTCTTGGTGCAAGTAATGAGGAGGAGTCTTCAGCAGCTGAAGCCCAGTGTGCACCTCTGGGGGCAAGCTATGAGAAGGAGACTGCAGCAACTGGAGCTTGTGTGCAACTCTGGGGCAAGCACTGGGAAGGAGACTGCAGAAGCTGGAGCCCGGTCTGCACGTCTGGGTGCAAGCAATGAGGAGGAGTCTTCAGCAGCTGGAGCCCATTCTGCACCTTTGGGGGCAAGCAATGAGAAGGAGTCTGCAGTAGCTGTAGCCTGGTCTGTACCTATGAAGGCAAGCAATGAGGATAAGACTGCAGCAATTGGAGCCCAGTCTGCATCTCGTGGGGCAAGCAATGAGGAGGAGTCTGCAGCAGCTGGAGCCTGGTCTGCACCTCTGGGGTCAAGCAATGTGAAGGACACTGCAGTAGCTAGAGCCTGGTCTACACCTCTGGGGCAAACAATGAGACGTTGACTGCAGCATCGGGAGTCCGGTCTGCACCTCTGGGGGCAAGTTAAGAGGATGAGACTGCAGCATCTGGAGCACACTCTGCACCTCTGGGTGCAAGAAAAGAGGAGCAGACTGAGGCAGTTGGAGCCCATTCTGCACCTTTGGGTTAAAGCATCTAGGAGGAGACTCCAGCAACTGTAGTTCAGTCTGCCGCTCTGGGGGCAAGCAATAAAGAGGAGACTGCAGCAGCTGGAGTCCAGTCTGCACCTCTGGGGGCATGCAATGAGAAGGAGACTGGAGCTGGAGCCAAGTCAGCACCTCTGGTGGCAAGCAATGAGAAGGAGACTGCAGCAGCTGGAGCCAAGTTTGCACCTCTGGGGGCAAGCAATGAGATGGAGACTGCAGCAGCAAGAGCACGTTCTGCACCTCTGGGGGCAAGCAATGAAAAAGAGACTGCAGCAGCTGGAGCCCGGTCGGCACCTCTGGGGGCAAGTAATAAGAAGGAGACTGCAGCAGCTGGAGCCCAGTCAGCACTTCTGGGGGCAAGCAATGAGGAGAAGACTGCAGCAGCTGGAACCCAGTCTGCAATTTTGGGCTCAAGCACTGAGGAGGAGTCTGCTGCAGCTGGAGCCCAGTCTGCACCTCAGGGGGCAAGCAATGAGGAGGAGACTGCAGCAGCTGTAGTTCAGTCTGCCCGTCTGGGGGCAAGCAATCAAGAGGAGACTGCAGCAGCTGGAACCCAGTCAGCACCTCTGGGAGCAAGCAATGAGGAGAATACTGCAACAGCTGCAACCCAGTCTGCAACTGAGGGGGCAACCAATGAGGAGGAGTCTGCAGCAGCTGGAAACTGGTCTGCACCTCTTAGGGCAAACTATGAGACGGAGACTGCAACAGCTGGAGCCCGTTCTGCACCTCTGAAGGCAAGCAATGACAAAGAGACTGCAGCAGCTGGAGCCCAGGCTACACCTCTGGGGGCAAGCAATGAGAAGGAGACTGCAGCAGCTGGCGCCATGTCTGCACCTCTTGGGTTAAGCAATCAGGAGGAGTCTGCAGCACCTATAGCCCAGTCTGCCCTTTGATGGCAAGCAATGAGGAGGAGTCTGCAGCAACTGGAGCCCAGGCAGCACCTTTGGGGGCAAGCAATGAGGAGGAGTATGCAGCTACTGGAGCCTGGACTGCACTTCTGGGGGCAAGCAATGAGAAGGAGACTGCAGCAGCTGGAGCCCGGTCTGCACCTCTGGGTGCAAGTAATGAGGAGGAGTCTTCAGCAGCTGGAGCCTGATCTGCACCTCTGGGGCAATAACTGAGGAGACTGCAATAGCTGGAGCCTGGTCTGCACCTCTGAAGGCAAGCAATGAGGAGAAGACTGCAGCAGCTGGAGGCCAGTCTGCATCTCTGGGGCAAGCAATGAGACGGAGACTGCAGCAGCGGGAGCCCGGTCTGTAAATCTGGGGTCAAGCAAAGAGGAGGAGACTGCAGCAGCTGGAGCCCACTCTGCACCTCTGGGTGCAAGCAAAGAGGAGGAGACTGCAGCAGCTCTAGCCCGGTCTGCACCTCTGGGTGCAAGTAATGAGGAGGAGTCTTCAGCAGCTGGAGCCTGATCTGCACCTCTGGGGCAATAACTGAGGAGACTGCAGCAGCTGGAGCCAAGTTTCACCTCTGGGGACAAGCAAAGAGATGGAGACTGCAGCAGCAGGAGCGCGGTCTGAACCTCTGGGGGCAAGCAATAAATAAGAGATTGCAGCAGCTGGAGCCCGGTCGGCACCTCTGGGGGCAAGTAATGAGAAGGAGACTGCAGCAGCTGGAGCCCAGTCAGCACTTCTGGGGGCAAGCAATGAGGAGAAGACTGCAGCAGCTGGAACCCAGTCTGCATTTGTGGGGGCAAGCAATGAAGAGGAGTCTGCAGCAGCTGGAGCCCAGTCTGCACCTCTGGGTGCAAGCAATGTGGAGGAGACTGCAGCAGCTGTAGTTCAGTCTGCCCGTCTGGGGGCAAGCAATGAAGAGGAGACTGCAGCAGCTGGAACCCAGTCAGCAATTCTGGGAGCAAGCAATGAGGAGAATATTGCTGCAGCTGGAACCCAGTCTGCAACTGAGGGGGCAAGCAATGAGAAGGAGACTGCTGCAGCTGGAGCCCGGTCTACACCTCTGGGGGCAAGCAATGAGAAGGAGACTGCTGCAGCTGGCGCCAGGTCTGCACCTCTTGGGTTAAGCAATCAGGAGGAGTCTGCAGCACCGAAAGCCCAGTCTGCACTTTGATCGCAAGCATTGATCAGGAGTCTGCAGCAACTGGAGCCCAGGCATTACCTTTGGGGGCAAGCAATGAGGTGGAATCTGCAGCAGCTGGAGCCTGGTCTGCACTTCTGGGGGCAAGCAATGTGAAGGAAACTGCAGCAGCTGGAGCCCGGTCTGCACCTCTGGGTGCAAGTAATGAGGAGGAGCCTTCAGCAGCTGGAGCCTGCTCTGCACCTCTGGGGCAATAACTGAGAAGGAGACTGCAATAGCTGGAGCCCAGTCAGCACCTCTGGTGGCAAACAATGAGGAGGAGTCTGCAGCAGCTGGAGCCCAGTTTGCATCTCTGGGTGCAAGCATTGAGGAGGAGACTGCAGCAGCTGGAACCCAGTCTGCATCTCTCGGGGCAAGCAATGAGATGGAGACTGCAGTAGCTGGAGCCTGCTCTGCAAATCTGGGGGCAAGCAATGAGACGGAGACTGAAGCAGCTGGAGCCCGGTCTGCACCTCTGGGGGCAAGCAAAGAGGAGGAGACTGCAGCAGCTGGAGCCCACTCTGCACCTCTGGGTGCAAACAAAGAGGAGGAGACTGCAGCAGCTGGAGCCCCATCTGCATCTCTGGGTGAAAGCATCTAGGAGGAGACTCCAGCAGCTGTAGTTCAGTCCGCCCCTCTTCGGGCAAACAATGAAGAGGAGACTGCAGCAGATGTAGTGCAGTCTGCACCTCTGGGGGCAAGCAATTAGACGGAGTCTGCAGCAGATGGAGCCTAGTCAGCACCTCTGGGGGCAAGCAATGAGAAGTAGACTGCAGCAGCTGGAGCCCAGTTTGCATCACCTTGGGCAAGAAATGAGGAGGAGTCTGCAGCAGCTGAAGCCTAGTTTGCACCTCTGGGTGCAAGCAGTGAGGAGGAGACTGCAGCAGCTGGAGCCCAGTTTGCACCTCTGGGTGCAAGCAATGAGGAGGAGACTGCAGCAGCTGGAGCCCAGTCTGCACTTCTGGCTGCAAGCAAACAGATGGAGACTGCAGTAGCTGGAGCCTGGTCTGTACCTCTGGGGGCAAGCAATGAGACGGAGACTATAGCAGCTTGAGTCCGGTCTGCACCTCGGGTGGCAAGCAAAGAGGAGGAGACTGCAGCAGCTGGAGCCCACTCTGCACCTCAAGGTGCAAGCAAAGAGGAGGAGACTGCAGCAGCTGGAGCCCATTCTGCACCTCTGGATGAAAGCATCTAGGAGGAGACTCCAGCATCTGTAGTTCAGTCTGCCCCTCTTGGGGCAAGCAATGAAGATAAAACTCCAGCAGCTGGTGTGCCGTCTGCACCTCTGGGGGCAAGCAATGAGGAGGAGTCTGCAGCAGCATGAGCCCAGTCATTACTTCTGGGGGCAAGCAATGAGGAGAAGACTGCAGCAGCTGGAGCCCAGTCTGCATCTCTATGTGCAAGCAATGAGGAGGAGACTGCAGCAGCTGGAGCCCAGTCTCACCTCTGTGTACAAACAATGAGGAGACTGCAGCAGCTGGAGCCCAGTCTTCACCTCTGGAGGTAAGTAATGAGAAGGAGAATGCAGTAGCTGGAGCCTGGGCTGCACCTCTGTGGGCAAGCAATGAGACGGAGACTGCAGCAGCTGGATTCCGGTCTGCACCTCTGTGGGCAAGCAATGAGAAAGAGACTGCAGCAGATGGAGCCCTGTCTGCACCTCTGGGAGCAAGCATTGAAAAAAGACTGCAGCAGCTGGAGCCCGGTCTGCACCCCTGGGGGCAAGCAATGAGAAGGAGACTGCAGCAGCTGGAGCCCAGTCTACACCTTTGGGGGCAAGCAATGAGGGGGAGTTTTCAGCAGCTGGAGCCTGGTCTGCCCCTCTGGGGGCAAGCAATGAGAAGGAGACTGCAGCAGCTGGAGCCCGGTCAGCACCTCTGGGTGCAAACAATGAGGAGGAGTCTGCAGCAGCTGGAGCCCAGTCTGCACCTCTGGGGGCAAGCAATGAGAAGGAGACTGAAGGAGGTGAAGCCCAGTATGCACCTCTGGGGGCAAGCAATGAGAACGAGACTGAAGCAGCTTGAGCCTGGTCTGCACCTCTGGAGGCAAGCAATGAGAAGGCGACTGCAACAGCTGGAGCCCGGTCTGCACCTCTGGGTGTAAGCAATGAGGAGGAGTCTGCAGCCGCTGGAACCCGGTCTGCAACTCTGGGTGCAAGTAATGAGGAGGAGACTTCAGCAGCTGTATCCCCGTCTGCACCTCTGGGGGCAAGCAATAAGAAGGAGACTGCAGCATCTGGAGCTTGGTCTGCACCTCTGGGGCAAGCACTGAGAAGGAGACTGCAGCATCTGGAGCCCGGTCTGCACGTCTGGGTGCCAGCAATGAGGAGGAGTCTGCAGCAGCTGGAGCCCAGTCTGCACCTTTGAGGGCAAGCAATGAGGAGGAGTCTGCAGCAGCTGTAGCCTGGTCTGCACCTCTGAAGGCAAGCAATGAGGAGGAGGAGACTGCAGCAGCTGGAGCCCAGTCTGCTCCTCTGGGGGCAAGCAATGAGATGGAGACTGCAGCAGCTGGAGGCCGGTCTGCACCTCTGGGGGCAAGCAATTTAAAAGAGACTGCAGCAGCTGGAGCCCGGTCTGCACCTCTGGGGGCAAGTAATGAAAAGGAGATTGCAGCAGCTGGAGCCCAGTCTGCACCTTTTGGAGCAAGCAATGAGGAAGAGTCTGCAGCAGCTGGAGCCTGGTCTACACCTCTGGGTTCAAGCAATGAGAAGGAGAGTGCAGCAGCTGGAGCCCTGTTTGCACCTCTGGGTGCAAGCAATGAGGAGGAGTCTCCAGCAGCTGGAGCCCTGTCTGCACCTCTGGGGTAAGCAATGAGAAGGAGACTGAAGCAGGTGAAGCCCAGTCTGCACCTCTGGGGGCAAGCAATGTGAAGGAGACTGCAGTAGCTGGAGCCTGGTCTGCACCTCTGGGGGCAAGCAATGAGAAGGAGACTGCAGCAGCTGGAGCCTGGTCTGCCCCTCTGGGGGCAAGCAATGAGAAGGAGACTGCAGCAGCTGGAGCCCTGTCTGCACCTCTGGGTGCAAGCAATGAGGAGGAGTCTGCAGCAGCTGGAGCCCTTTCTGCACCTCTGGGGCAAGCAATGAGGAGGAGTCTGCAGCAGCTGGAGCCTGGTCTGCACCTCTGGGTGCAAGCAATGAGGAGGAGTCTGGAGCAGCTGGAGCCCAGTCTGCACCTTTGGGGGCAAGCAATGAGGAGGAGTTTGCAGCAGCTGGAGCCCAGTCTGCACCTCTGGGTTCAAGCAATGAGGAGGAGTCTGCAGCAGCTGGAGCCCAGTCTGCACCTTTGGGGGCAAGCAATGAGGATGAGTCTGAAGCAGCTGGAGTCTGGTCTGCACCTCTGGGGGCAAGCAATGTGGAGGAGACACCAAAGACGACCAGATCCTCAACACAATGTGATGACAATAATCATTTCTAGATTACAGCAATATTGACATTGGCTAGCTACTCTCAACTTGGCAATAGAGGAGTCATTCCCAGCAGTCCCCCAAAGCGCAGTTTTCATCATCTTCCCTTAAAGCAGTAACCGCTGTCCTGACACACAAATTAATTATGGGAAGTGGAAGGTGCGTAAGCGACTCAGAAAATCACAAACCGATGAGTAATGCTTTTATATCACAAGGTGGAGAATACAGTGGACACCAGACTTCATGAATTTAATAGTCTTCTTGTATTGGCTTTTTCTTCTAAGCAAAAATAAGATGTGCTACATTCACGTGTCTTTCTCTGCCCATTCCGCAATTACCAAAGCCTATCCTTCTCTCTACATGCTAATCGAGATAAGCATTGGTAGAGGTAGTTTTATGTGTTGCAATTGAAATTCACTTGTATGTGAGTGACCAGGATGAAAAATGATTCAATCACACGAGTTTCTCTACCTGCTCTGCAAACAAACTTTTCTCACTAAAGGTTACTCTTCTAACTACTCCGTGCAAATCGAGATAAACTTCAATAGAAATGGTCTTATTACTTAGTTCCTCTATAAATAGAGGGAAATAAGGGAATTCAGAAAGCTAAAGTGATAGTCAAATCATTTAAAGCTGTTGCTGCACAATTGACATCGATATGCTGTCCTCTTCCCATGGACACGAGTAAAACAAAAGAAAAAACGTATGATTAACTTCATGTTAGAGAAAAGTGAAAGTGTTTTAAAACCAAAGCCATCAGCATAGAATATGTCGGAAATTTTAACAATACCAAAAATTATCTGAAATGTGATCTTCTATGTACTAAGATATTATGTATCTTTACGGTTTAGTGGTTCTGCAAAAGTTTGCAGCATTGCATTATAATATATACAATATATTTTAAATGTTGTATATTACGATTGTATTTCCGAGTTTCTGCAAAGCACTTAACGCATGTGTTTTCGACTATGTAGAATAGGGATATTTACACAAAAATTATATTAATCATTGTCAAGCCTGTGCAAACTGGCGATCGATAAGTCACGCCTGGTAGTGTTGACCTTCTCAGCAAACAAATGAAGGTGAGTTTAAATATTGCACGAATTAAATCGTAGGCAATGTTGACAAAGGGGCGTGAACACGCAGTGTTTATAGTGGAAAATTTAACGATTATATTTCTTGTCTCAACAACAATATACATATAAATAAACAACTGGAAGGTTAAATACATTCAATTAATATTTGTGGTAAGAAATGCAAAACTCACGCAGTGCAGGAACGGACGATAGTGGCTTAAGTGGGTAAAAACAAACATAAAGAACCCGATGTATTACATTCAGATGACTTTCTCTCCTTGTGTCATTTATTAGCTAGTATCAAACTATTCTTACCGAACTCTCTATTCCTATATTTCATTGACATAAACCTTTTTGAGAAAGTTAATTCACAAAGAGAATGGCGATACTCAATTGTTTAACTACAGAACGCTATATACTCACCTTAAATTTCCATGCTCTTCACTTGCAATCACGAGAAGCCACTGAAATTCGAAAGGACTCTAAAAATATGCAAGTATTAAACGATTACACCCACTGATTAGTCCCATCACACAAAAATGTATTTAAGATAAATCGTGGCTTTTAAAGGATCTACATTTTTGTATAGTGCTTTTCGTAAATCGCTTAACGTCTATTAGTTCTTATTACTTCTTCCGGATGAAGAGGACCTCGCAGCATATTTCAGGAAAATGCAAAATGTACACTTCATTTGTCATGAAGCTGTCTTAAATATACGATATTTTAATCTAATACAATACATAATAATCTTTAATTTAATCTAATCTAAATAGTTTTTGAGAAAATCAAAATCTTCCAAGTAAAGAATAGTTCGGGCTGTTAGAATTCTCTTCAGAATCTTGTGTCGCATCCTAGACAGATGCTGAATTTGATATCAAGTTTGGAATGTATCGGATATTTTTTTCTTAGTTTATGCCGTTCACATACATACAGACACACAGGATCTTTTACTATTTTTCTTAATTCTACGCAATTTCAGGCGAGCGTTAATGGAACACCAACTTCAGAAGAGGTATTGGTGGATTTAAGCCACTGAGAGTGTGTGTGTTTGTATTTGTGTGTGTGAAGAGAGTATCTCTAAAATAATTAATAATAACTAATTTCAATATGTTCCAAAAGTGTGATTTTTAGGAAGATTTTCAAGAATATTCCTCCACCCCAAGCCACCCATATTTCTTGTGAAATTTCGCATCAATTTAATGGTTTCCCACTCATTTCGTGCATATTTATTCTGAAGGTTATGTATACCATGCTTTAAACATTACTCAGTTTCGTTTGATCTACGTGTTAAATAGTTTCATTTCTCTCTTTATAATACAATTCGCACATATTTACTGTTAGATTAGTCACGTTTATAGAATTTAAGTTTCATTTGCCCTTATACGCTCTTATTTAACATCAACACTCTTCTGAAGTTGGCATTATATTGAAAGCTCGCCCTCAATTAATCTTCGTGAGAATTCTTTGTTTGGAACTACCAAGTTCGGATTGTATTGCATTTTATATTTTGTATTTATTCTGTTCGTAAACATATGACAGAGGCTAGCATCCAGAGAATGCACATCTGAAGTTGGTAGTTATCTGGCGCTTGCTAGAATTAATAGAGCCGTAGCCAAAAATTGCGTGTTTTTTATTTCTTTTACTCTCGGGTCTTCAGACATGTATTTTAGAATAAATCTCGGTTTCGAATTTTGGTTGGAATGCAATGCCTTCTCTGTTATGTGTGTAGTAGAGAAATTAAAACAATGGAGAGTCTGTATGTATGTATGTATGTATGTATGTATGTATGTATGTATGTATGTATGTATGTATGTATGTATGTATGTATGTATGTATGTATGTATGTATGTATGTATGTATGTATGTATGTATGTATGTATGTATGTATGTATGTATGTATGTATGTATGTATGTATGTATGTATGTATGTATGTATGTATGTATGTATGTATGTATGTATGTATGTATGTATGTATGTATGTATGTATGTATGTATGTATGTATGTATGTATGTATGTATGTATGTATGTATGTATGTATGTATGTATGTATGTATGTATGTATGTATGTATGTATGTATGTATGTATGTATGTATGTATGTATGTATGTATGTATGTATGTATGTATGTATGTATGTATGTATGTATGTATGTATGTATGTATGTATGTATGTATGTATGTATGTATGTATGTATGTATGTATGTATGTATGTATGTATGTATGTATGTATGTATGTATGTATGTATGTATGTATGTATGTATGTATGTATGTATGTATGTATGTATGTATGTATGTATGTATGTATGTATGTATGTATGTATGTATGTATGTATGTATGTATGTATGTATGTATGTATGTATGTATGTATGTATGTATGTATGTATGTATGTATGTATGTATGTATGTATGTGTCGGTTTCGAATTTTGGTTGGAATGCAATACCTTCACTGTTATGTGCGTAGTAGAGAAATTAAAACAATCGAGAAAAAAACATAATTATTCGGGGCAGAGTTGCACTTCCTCGCGCAGTAATGATAAGACAGATGCCCCGGAAAGACAGTGGCTTGAAGACGCAACTCTGCTAGCCACAGGGGGGGAGGACACGCATATATACTTGTGAGATTAGCGTACATCTCCCCAGGCGCTAATTACTGTGGATATGCTCCCGAGTATCCTTAAAGACCCTCATAAACAGCATCGTGCCCCCGGAGCATTCCCTCATCACACGAGGTACAAGAACAAAGACACGCCAAGCGTTTTAATGCCTGGAGATTAATAACTCAAGCAATTACTTATTCTGTGCATCTACGAGCAATGCAGTATCCGATTCGTTCTAAAATCAGTCCTGTGGAATGCAATCTAAAATCTAGGTTAAGATGCAGGTATATATTGTTTACTGTTTCTGTATCTTTTAATGTTTGAATTTTTTTTATACTCATAATTCCTCTATAACCAAAAGGTACCAAGAATAAAATGTTGGAAAAAGATTGTAATTATCAACATGCTTTATCGAAAAGCGTGCATTCGGGAAGTCCCAGATTTCACTCTCAACGAGCTGTACCTGTGTGTCCTATGTTGGTAACTTAACGCTCTTTAGTTTTCTATTATTTCCTACGCCCGTCAGGGTTAAAGATGACGGCGACTGGTGCGTTGCGGCGGGGCGGTGAAAAGACTTCTCCCTATCGGCTAGTTCCTTCCCCCTTAATCCCTGAGCTGATGGGGCAAGCTCGCACCGGTGATTCAGTTCGGAATCTTTAAGAAGCGTTTAACCTCACTTCGGATCTGCTCTTCATCGCTTCTTCCCAAGAGCCAGATAAGTCACAAAGGGCCCACAATAGCTTATGTGCTTCAGTGAAGAGCTATAATGGTTGCCCCTTCTACTTCTGATTAATCCAAATCAACACGATAGGTCAGGCTTTTGAATCATCATTTTATTTTTATGGTGTTCAGCGCCCGTTTTTACTACAAATGGCACCGCATTCGATAACACTGATGATACATGGAATGAAGATAGAGCACCGGTGGAATGCGATGACGGGGGAAACCGAAGAAAACCCAGCCCTGCGCCACTTTGTGCACTACAAACCCCACATGCGGTCTAGATGAGAGACGAGTGATCTGACCTCTTGACCACTCTTGAATCGCTACAGGACAGTTTCAGTGAATTTCTAAAGTTCCATTTCACATTATGGGTTTAAGACCGTCATCCATTAAAATCCACATATTTAAAATGCTGACACATAGGTCATATGTGAGGTCGCGTAGACAATTAGATATCTTAAGTAAGTCTGGGGGGGGGGGGCAACTCATTCTCTGGTGCTCAGAATATTTCCTGATGTATTTTAATGACGTGAATATTTGCGTTCTCATGTGCAAGAAATTTAGTATGAACAAAATAATGTATTTGTATTTAACTAATTGTTCCCTACAAATGTGAAATCAGGTAACAATTATAAGAAAGTCAGAATGAGACTGATTGCTATTATAGATTGAGATTTTTTTAGACAAGGTAGATTGAATATAAAAATATCAATGTCGTCTATCTCTCCCAAGGCCCAAGTTTTGACAAGAAAGATTATTTACCATTAAGAATAATGCATCTAACATCTTATTCCTTTCCTATGTTGGCGTTTAAAACAGTGTCAAACGAGAGAATTCAGAAACATGTACCAGTTTTATCCCTTCAGCTTGCTTTCTGTTTCTTCCTTGATTTCTTTCTCTCTTTCTTTATTTTTTTCTCTGAGACTCCCATAAAAGGAGATAAAATGAAACGCAATTGTGGCCGATTTTCTCTTGGCTACTTGAAATCTTGGGGTAAGGTATCTTTAGGGCTGTCTTGTGTACAGGCAACTGTAGGTCAAAGTTTATTCAGCACCTATGGTACATTCGAAGACATTAAAAATACTCATGACTCTGTGATTTAATGAAGTTATGGACGTTTGACTCGAGGGGACTCGGGCCTTAACACGAGTTTCATTGGTGCCATTCTGGTACAACATGCCACGCGAGTAAGAAAAGGCAAAACCAATCGTCAACCCGCTCAACGCGCCGTCAAAACAGTAAAAGCAGTGTGTTAAATTTGTCCACCGCATGCGCGAAATACGTTGGCATTAGAACTTCAATATGTAACACAGAGGAAAGATTAGTTCAATTTTGTATCACCCTATGAGAGAGGAAGATTATTGTCCAACCAGAAAGTTTAGGGATGACAAGTTCGCAACTCAGAATTTCATTTGTCTCAAGTTACGTTTCTTGTCCAATCCTGCCTTTCGGTGACGTGACCTGTCAAATACGCTTTAAAGAGCAATACAAACAAGTGAAAGACATGGACGGGATCAGGGAAAAGACTCCGTCGTGCGATAAGTATTTTCAAACGTATTTTTAATGTCTTTGAGTATACTAGGTAGCTGATCATTGAGCAGAAGACAAACCCAAGTCAGCAGTATGGACTTTGTTAGAAAGCTGTGAAACACGCATTTTTCTATGTATTTTTACTACAAAAATGCCGGCTCAAACTGAAAATGCAAATTTAGGTAAACTAGATATATTATGTTCGAAGCTTTGTTGTTTTAATGTATGTTCCAGGGGAATTCAAATTACTTTAGGATCTGGCAGTTACTTCGAAGGCTAAGGTAAGGCTGGTTTCTATGGAAATGGCGGTAACCGCGTCCTTTCAAGTTCTCTTTATTCCTTATCTTGTAATTCCTCGAGAGAGACCTTGAAGAAACGCTGGTGATGACCATAAAAACCACCTCTCCCTTAGCCTTCGAAGTAAACTGTCTAGATTCTATAATAATTTAATTTCCGCGTAGCTAGTCAACTTCTGTACGCAATTCGGCATTAATAAAAGTTCACTGTAACAAATAGCGATAGCTGAGGTCAAAGAATGACTTTTTATTTTAAAATATTACCTTTAAATGTGTTCTCTCTCTCTCTTTTTATTTCATTTGTATAGCCCCCTTTATCATCAGTGATCATATTGGGGGCTTTGACTTGTGAAACTGTAAGTTCAGAACATTAGGTTAATTTTTTATATTACTAAACACACGCACATTTACTCTCACATTCATACTTCCAGACTCTATATGGTATAGGGAATAATTCTGGTAAAAGAAAAATTCCCCGCCCCAGCCGGGAATCGAACCTGGGACTGCAAGGTGAGAAGAGAGTTCGCTGACCACTCAACCACGGAGGGAGTCTGTTCACTTTTTCTCGATCTGTAATACTTTAATTAATGTTCATATTATTTATGAATAATTTACGAATCCTAAATATGTATATAGTTGGAGTTAGCTACATGTAATTTCCTACAAACTGTATATAGATAGATGAGCAGATGAAAAACGCAAAATAATAGCATTATTAATGACAAGTTTGGATGACAGTCATTTATAATCATGGTACACTACTGTTAAGTGGTATGCAATAGTAAAAGAGACCCCTAAACCTTAGGCTCTTCAGAAAGTAAAGGCGTCAGAACTAACACGCGCGCGACCACAAATGTGCCAATCCCACCGCTAGGCGGCGTTTTCACTTGGTGGTATCAAGTGGCCAACGTGGTGTACCGCTTTAACCAATCAAAATTGGTGTTTTCCCTCCAGATTAATTTGCCGCCTCTGAGAACTATAGTCTGGTTTCACACTTCTCGGAAATTTAGCGCCCATTGCCATGGTGATATATACGAGAAAGCTAACTCAATTCTGCAACATACAAACTAACGACACACTGATATGTATTTGATGGCTATTTATGAAAAGAGGTTTCGGCGAATGTTGTCATCAGCTTATACTCAGTTCTGCTATAAAATGGACCTTTATTCATAATTTGTACTGCTTTACACTCTCATTCTGTAGCTCATTTAATTGATGAAAATTCTACTTTTTGTTCAATAATCTGATTTTTGCTAATAAATGTAAAGATGCGGGAGCGAGCAGCAGTATTATGAAATTAGATAAAAAGCATATAATGCTAAATTGATATTATTGTTTTACTTATAGTTACATTAAGCTCACCTTTCATAAAAGTTAACAGGGAATGATTTGATTCAGACCAGCAGTGTTAGTTAGATTCTTTGATTAGCCTATCGTGCAGGTAGGGTTACATTTTTTTCTGAAATTTCTATCAATAAACTAAATTAAAGATTTTAATGGGAAATAGTTCATATTAAAAACACTCTGTATTCCACCCAAAAGCTCTGTACCGAGATTTTATCGGAAATATATTTTTGAGGACTCCTGAATAAAAAAGGCATTTTCAGAAAACGGTTCGTGTGTGTCTGTGTGCGCGTGTGTGTGCCTATGAAAATTTGATTAAATACCGAAGTTGATATTTGAGTTTAGTGTCTACAAAGGTTACGCCGCTAAGTTTTTCAGAAAAATCCTCCACCCCAAATTTCCCTTTAAATGGGATATTTTCTAAACTTTCGATTTTCTAATTTTTGAGGAAAATCTTGAACCCCAAACTACTCTTTAAATGAGTTATTTTTTAAATTTTCCATTTTCTAATAATGATTAATGATTTTGGTTAAAATGCCGTATATTAAACATGTTTATTTGGAAATAAATGGTATATTTCGAATTTCTTCACAATACCCCTGGAGTGCTCTTTATTTGAATGACTTTTACATAATTGGTAAACCGTAAAAGCTAAACTGAAACCTACTGCACAAAAAATGTGGATTTCGTTAAAAGACACATTTGCCATAATCAGTTGTTTTGTTGAGTTAACCATTTCCGAGAAATTCCTTGTTATTGGCTTCAATTTTTAAACACTTAAACTTTTCTTACATGGGAAGTTCTCATCCGTTTTATATATCTTTTGTTTTACTCCAGCCATGAAAGAAGAACCTAATTTCCACGACAATAGCTTGGCGGGAATCTTAAAAAATTTTGAATACCATTTTAGCCTAGTGTATTCCCATATTTCCTTCTACTTTTTAGGAATTAATTAATAAGACATTTCTAGTAATACTTAGCAGCTTGACATGGTATAGAAAAAAGAAGCATTATTTTTAAGAACAGTTTGTTTGTAGAACAGATAGAGAAAGTCATGAGAATGGCACACGTCAGTTTTTTCCACCCTTTTTTATTATGTTCACGTTTAGGGACGAAACACAATATTGAATAAATATGAGAAAATTTGTTTTAAATCAACAACACTAAAAGTATAATAATATTTTGAAATTTAAAACTAAGAATCAGATCACAATCAGCTGTCAGCTGTCTAAAGTCAGACGTCGCCATACACTTGCCCGAACGTGAGTCTTGCCTCTCAGAGCGATTGTACCAAGAACCTCCCGGCCGTAACTTGTGTAGCAGCGAGTGACCCGTGTTGTTGATATTGCAAAGCTGAGAAGGAGAATCATTTATTGGTACATACCGTTCCTGTAGCGCAGTAAACAATGTAAATGGCGTGCTATTTATGGACGCTTTTAACTGCTGTGGTTCTCAGTGTCCCATCCTATACTGGGTGTGAAAGATCGCTTAATTTTGCTATCAGGCCTTAGGTAAATCTACGACATGGGGCCAATGGCTTTACTTCCATTCCGCAGTGATAGTATGGTTTCCTGCTCGCTGCTTCCCAGGTGTGGGTGTTGTGTCCCTTCACCTTAACTGCGGAAGGCACTGGCAAGCCACCGGGAATCGCGGTCCTGTTATGGTCTCTTCCTTCAGGTTGCTCACTTTTCATCACCGAAGTGAAACATGTCATTGGAAATTGAAAAGAGAGATTAGTGTCATCGAGTAAGGAAAGACGGACGCTGTGCCCTGTAGATTGGTCGAAATATTACAAAGAAGTGTACGAAATGGACTATTTTAAGTGAGAAGTGCATTGGGAAATTCTGTGACAACTGAGTGCCAATCTAAAATCGCCTGAAGGTCATAGGATTTTCCAACCAATAGGCCTCCGGGGTCCGGAGAAATGTTGATGCATAACTGGCAGGCTTGTCAATCAATTGTGTTTTCAGTTGTGACGTGTATGAGACATATGTCTGGAGCATGTCTGATACATGTATTTAAGCTGAATTTTTCGTAAAGGTTCGTTCATTAGTAGAAGGCATCGAATTTATATGAACTAAAAATTGTTAAAATATGCATGCATCTATGCTACTAAAATATGTAACGGATACACTAAAATATGAATTATACAGTTAAAACGCATTTGTTTGTAGCTCTACTCAATTCAGCGTTTTTCAGTTATATGTCCTCTCGCTGGCTGCAATCGGATCAGCAGTAGACTACAGCATCTTCTTGAAGTGTTCCGATTAAACTTGTGACGTCTGTTGGCTAGTATGAGTTTGTATGCTGAGAACGCCTCTCAAAGTCCACAGATGTTATAGGATAATATTTGTAAAAGCTAACAAGGTCTGGTGAAATTTCTTCTGGAAGGTCACACTATCACCTTGTAGGTAGTTGTTAGCATAGCATAAGCTGTGAAAACCAGAATTTCTTTGCAGAATACTGCACACTTTTTCACCTAATTTTTCAGCATGCTTCACAGGCGCAAAACTAAGCTCACTTTTTACTTTTTCAAGGATTAATAGGGCAGTATAAAGGGAAAAATCACACTTTTCTAAACGTTCATTTGCTTTGGGTGGAGTTTTAAAATGAGCTTTGATTACATTTAAATCCCTTGTAACCTTTCACTTTTGAATATTTCTTGTAAACGCTAAATTAAAGTTGCAAACAAAGTTTCTAACGGTACAAAAATTGTGAATAGAAAAGAACAGCGTTTATCCATGTACCCCAACACGTAATAATTGATACTGGTGGTAAATGTCTTTCCGTAAGAGCTTACTCGACTCTTTGCTTCAGAGAATTGTTCCAGGACGTTTCTACTGCTCTATTAAGTCTATGTGTAATACAAGTAACATATGTTATATGGGGATAAAATGTTCTAGATCTGAACCACCACTCGGTTGCAGAATCAGAAAGGAGGACACGAAATTTCTAATCGTTGCCCTCTTTTGCCACTAGACTCTTAGAGCGTCGTTCATAAAGTGGGTCACAGTGCAGTGATTATTTTTTTCTAAGGCTCTACAAGTAATCAAATAAGGCGTCCACGCTCTATTTCACTTAGTTTGCAAATGAGAAAATTCGCGACAACGCGCCACAAGCGTCTG
This sequence comes from Hymenopus coronatus, assembly GCA_030762935.1. Lineage (NCBI taxonomy): Eukaryota > Metazoa > Arthropoda > Insecta > Mantodea > Hymenopodidae > Hymenopus > Hymenopus coronatus. The sequence goes on along the minus strand of CM060888.1, from coordinate 139,914,752 downwards.
AATTGTCATCGACTATTCTCCATTGAACACACTCTTTCAACATGTCAGTAATTGTTTAATGGTAACTGCCATCTAAGTAATTTCTTCCAGGTGTTGGTTCAATCAGAATGGTACGGTTGCAATATTTCTCTAAGTAATCCCGGATATGTCGATTGGTTGGTAAATTCCATGTTTTAGTTTTCTTTATAATTGTTTAATGAAGGTGGTATATTTGCTGCGCTTAGCACATGACATAAATCGCTGAAAACTGCATTTTTGTTCGATGAAGTACGACTTTTCTGTGTAACTAAACTTTGTTTTGAGGAGATCTATTTTCGTTGCAATATGCTGCTTAATAATCGAATGTTGCGTTAATTGAAACTTTTCTCACGTGCAATTTGTTTGTTACAACGTTGGCAAGAACAAATTTACCATCTGTTGTGTAATTCAATAATCCTCAGTCCTTAACCCATGTCTTAAAAGTAAATTTATATTGCTTTTATCCTTGGGTATTTATAACATTTCCTTAAAACGTATTTCTCACAAGGAAAATCCTCCACTGACTGACTACAATACGATAACGCATTTGGCATACACAGGATCTGTTGTGTTTCTCCAGGTTGATCTCACTATTGTGAAATGCATCTCATCGCTAGAGGTGCACTATGGGGTTTCTGGTTAATAAGCAGAAGTGCAAAAGTATGCCAAAACACTCTAAAACGTTTAAATAACGTTATAATTCTTAGAACAGTCTGATATATGTATGACGCATACCAACATTTCAAAATATGCACTAACACCAAAAATAACCTTTTATATGCACTATAAAACTTCATATACAATAACCAGTGATGGTAAAACGTAATTAGTCTCTTTTCCATATAACCTGTAAAAGTTGTTATAATATGCATTTGCATATAAATCTGATGTCTATTTATTGGTTAAATATTTGCTGTGAAGGTTCTTGGTGATACTGAGAATTTAACTACAGCAATTACTCAAGTTTACTTAGAACTTCCTACTTAAGTAAATGTCTCCGGTGAGGAGGAATCGAAACTTATACTTGAATGAGTGACGAAAGGATGTTCCTCAAGTAAAGGCTTATTTACCCCTACAACTACAGAAATATGACTCATGCATGAAGCATGAAATTGAACTCTGTATTCCACACTGCTGGGATTTCACAATCATGTTTTCTGCTCCAATTGACATTCTTAACCGCATCACTCCATTTTGAAAGCAGCTATAAGCAAGACCGAACTACGCGAGCGCATTTCCCGGAACTTGATTAATATATCACTCACTCAATGGGAATATGCAACATGTGCAGAACATTTATGCTGTTGTATTATATAAAATGAGTATGGAAAAAGTCTGGAACAGTGTAGAACATAAAATGTTATTGGATCTATCGCAATCTAATCAAAACATTGCCGATGGAAATTCAACTCTCAAGACTTTGGATTTTTTCAGTCCACTGCGCTAAGGTATTTGTGACCAGTCAAATCTCAAACCTCCAAATAGAAGCACATGAACCACCTTTAAGTATTCGCAGGAAAATATTAAGTCTAGCATGCCATAAATATTACGTCGCATCCAGCTCATAAAATGCATAATTTGCATTAATCAAACCTTATCGGACACTAACAGAACGACACAGCAGTCCATTTTAAATCAGAATTCTACAATATCTGAAAGAAAGAAATGTTGAAATCCCTTTGGTCCACCCTCGCTACACCGGCAAAATCAATATCCAACTTCATCTCACTCTAAGTTACAAACACCTCCCTGTGTCTTTAAGCAAATGTCCAATTCTTTAGTTCTACCACGAAAATGTCCACAGATGGATCAGGAAGAAAGGGGATGCGCTATAGTATACCCAGATCAGGTAAGCTCTACAGTTTACCTCACTTCCTTACCGTGTTCTCTTGTGAAGCATTCGCCTGCTTGCCACCCAAAGCTCCGAGCCAAAACACGCGAACACTGATCCGCGAAATCCGTTTATTAAGCTATAATATAAATAAGACCGATAAAAAGGTACCCTCTCGCATTGGTATAAAAGGTAACGAAATAGCGGATGAAGCTGCAAAAGAAGCAACTAAACATTCCATCAGTGATTCGTCAATCGTCAACTTCACCAAATACGTGTACATGGAAAATGGAAATTGGAATGGTCATCAACTAACAGTAAACTTCAGGAAGCTCGCTCTTTGGGAGGGGGGCAAGAATAAAGGTTATAAGGATAACAGGTATATAGGGTGTTTGGGAAGAGGAGAGAAAGAATTCGGTACTGTGGTGACTCTATTTAAGGTAACGCAACTGTGAATTTCTTAAATCCAACAGTTTTCAACTAATCAGCCTGAAATTTTGAAAATGCATTTATGTTGTACAGGAGTTACATGCTTTAAAATTTGGCTTATGTATTATAAGTAGTTTTTGAGTTATTCATTTTTAAATTCAAAATCTGGCGCCAAATTCACATCACTCCACACGATGAAAATTATGTTGTTTTTTTTTTCAAATATGCATTTAAGTATCAGGATCAGAGCTATCATATGGATTTATTGTACCACAAGCAGACAAAAATTCAAGAAATGTTATAATACAATTGAATTTCAACATCAATATCTACAACAATATTAGGACTTTTAAAAAATCATGTGTCAGAAACCCTTTTTTGCTTGTTAAGAGCCTATCCTAAAAATTTAAGAGAGCTTGAATAAAACCTGCATCGTGTGGAATATTTTGAATGGCAAAAAATGTTGAAAAACTGTAAACGAGTAAATCAAGTTTTAAATTTCAAAACATTTCCCCTCTAAGATGAAGACCTTCAAACAGTCTAACAGTCCCTTTAGACACATAAGCTGGACCCTCCTTTCTCTTCTTTCTCTCCTGTGCAGCAGTTTTCTTCATTTTAGTTTAGGAGAAACAAATTATTTAACTGTCGTTTTATTATTTTTTTATTTCTTCTACAGAAATATGAGGTTTATTATTTAATTACACTAGCACTGGTGATATTAGAAAAAAAACATCTCATCAGTTTTCTTTTGTACTACTTTTAATCAAGCATAACAATTTTCAAGCTGCCGTTTCGAAAACTGCACTGTGTGGAACAATTTAAAGTTTTGAAAACTATTTCTTTGTAAGTATTAGAATGTCATAATCTCCAGCAGAAATTTTTAAACCAAGAATATCTGTCGGGCTGTGATTACACAAATTCCCAGGAATATATAAAGCAAAGAAAAACTGCAAGTCATTTCGGATTTTTACCAATTTTTCACCATAGTGAAAAGGCTATAGCACCACACCCACTTACAGCCGTCTATTTAAGTCGTCACGTGATACGGTTTAAAGCGCCGCATGTTAATAAAAACAATAGGAAATTGAACTACAAGCATTATGTTATTTAATTAAGCAAATAAACATTTTTCTCGGTTTTTGATTAAATTTCACAGATACTTTATCTTAATGGGAGAACTGTGGTTGAGTGAAACCAGGTTCCGCCGAAGCAATCCGGGTGTTTGTGCGTGTTTGCTATCTTGATCGGAGAATCTGACTATGAAGCCCACACGTAGACCTACTGATTGGGGTGCTGTCTCCCGTTATGGAGGCGTCTCGTATTGGCTGAAGGCTGTAAATCTCTATTGGTGCACAACGTCTGGAGTATCTCCTTCTGACTGTTGGCAATGATTTCAATGACGTTGTTCTGTACCAGCTCCTGGTTATCTAGAAGGGTAGAGTAACATTTGGAGATTTCGGTGTGGTTGTCGGCGAACTTGCTGGTTAGTAGTGCAGTTAAATGTGTGGGCAGGTTCAGTACCTCAGCATGGGGGTTGTGGACTGATTCCACGATGCTGGTGTTGCCGTTATGTTTCCTGGAGGAGGGCGTAGATTACGCTGAGCTCCAGCAGGAGGACAGACATGTTCTGCGTTTACTGCTCGGGTTGTTGCGGCTTGGTGTCTGTCTGCGTGGCCTGTGAAAGCAACTCCAGCGCAGGTGTCGGCGTCGATGTCTGGGCGGTTTGAAATGGCGTTTTATGCCTGCTTTTTGTGTATAGGGTGCCCTGGGCTTGCCCGCTGTAGTAGCCGGTGCCTCCACAAGAAGTACAGAACCGGTGGCGTCGGCGAAGATCGTGCCCAGTGCACTCGGCGATTGTGGTAGCGGTGTCACAATAGTGGCAGCGCGGCGATGAGGAGCAGGCCTCCTGGCTGTGACCATACTCACAGCAGCGTCGACAGGGTCGGTGGCATTCCTGTCGGCTAACCTCGACGACCAGGCATCGCCCTAACAAGGTCAAGCCTGAAGCTAATGCAGTTTCCAGTTCAGCCCGGTCCGGTAGCTCCAGACGTACTAGAGGTTTAGGTCCACGGTCGCTGTTGATTCGGGTGGCCCTCACACAGGAAGGCCACTGAGACATCGCAGCGGCGATGACATGCCAGGCCGAAAGGTCCCGAAGGACCTACCGAACCCCTACACTATAGCGGGACGGCGGCGTGGAGCTCTGCGGTGGCGGCGATGCGAAGATGTTCCGCTTGCTGCCGGTGAAGCGGCTGGCAGCGAGGATGTGGAGAGCGTTCCCTACCGGCGGATACCGGAGGAGCGGTAGCAGCTGTTGCAGCGTGTCTGCGGTGATGCTTCCTCTTTGGCATCTTGAACAGAAGTGCCTTGCTCGCTGTGGCTGTTACATTCCCGAACTCTCAAAAGAAGAGATCAAGTAATGATGACTCTGCTCAGAATCGGTCAGTCCAAACTGACGCAGTGTTATCCTCTCACTAACCTCCACATTGCACCAACTGTGACAGACCTCTAACCATACATCACATGTTCAGAATCGGTCAGTCCAAACTGACGCAGTGTTATCCTCTCACTAACCAACTGTGACAGACCTCTAACCATACATCACATGTTCAGAATCGGTCAGTCCAAACTGACGCAGTGTTATCCTCTCACTAACCTCCACATTGCACCAACTGTGACAGACCTCTAACCATACATCACATGTTCAGAATCGGTCAGTCCAAACTGACGCAGTGTTATCCTCTCACTAACCAACTGTGACAGACCTCTAACCATACATCACATGTTCAGAATCGGTCAGTCCAAACTGACGCAGTGTTATCCTCTCACTAACCTCCACATTGCACCAACTGTGACAGACCTCTAACCATACATCACATGTTCAGAATCGGTCAGTCCAAACTGACGCAGTGTTATCCTCTCACTAACCAACTGTGACAGACCTCTAACTATACATCACATGCTCAGAATCGGTCAGTCCAAACTGACGCAGTGTTATCCTCTCACTAACCAACTGTGACAGACCTCTAACCATACATCAAATGCTCTGCTCAGCAGAAGAAGAAAAGAAGCCGGCATTTCCAGTCTTCCTATTGCGGTCAGCATGCTAAAGAAGACGCTACAGTTTCCAATGCATACAAACCTTTCTGATTTATTGTAAATGTAATGTACATGTTTACCTAATTGTAAGACAACTGTAAAGTGATATTTTAATGATCGGTCGTGATAAGATCTTGTAGTCAAAACGACCTTAAATAAACTTCTGATTCACTGTTCACCTATACCAGGTTATTACAGAACATAAATGCCGAGGACTTGACATAAATAGTTGAGAAACATCGTTTCACTTGTAACAAAAAGCTCGAAAAGTATTCCAAGAAGACATAAAAATTCGTGGAATAGTATTTTGTCCTACTTCGCTGCTCATTTTGAGAGCACAACGGCTAACGAGAACAATATTTTTGGCGAGTTTTACTCTAATTATGAAATTATAGTTATGGACTGTGTAAAAATAACAGGAGTTATTTTATCCCAGTGTAAAATATATCACCTTAAATTGCATTGAACATAAAATGCAACACAAATGGGAATTTTGGACTTAATTGGGGAGATCTTATATAACGCGATACAACAGTGTGAGACAATTTCTAAAAGTTATAACAATGGGTCTTAATTTCGTCTGTTTGCTATGTGCTGCAGCTTTTTCACTGATTACATATTCATAAACTGTATCCCTTAATTTCTTAGCTTTCTTAGATCTCACATATTTAGAACATTCGCAGTCATGTAGTCGCTCTACTTTTAATTTATCATCGAACTAAATTGCTCACGACATTGTAAAGAACATTGGACACTTTGGAGATACCTTCGCACAATGTCACATCTGCGTTTAAAGCTCGATGAAAAATTCGTCACTTTTTCGCACTTAATTTTATCCACACAAAGATCACCATCCTTTACTTAGCCCAGGCATTAACAAGAAGTGATTTCGAAACCTTCTTACTCTATGTCTTTTATTTTTAATTAGGAGAAGATGAAGAAGCTTACCATTATTCAACGGCATATTTGATATTGACAATTACAAACACTTGACAATTATTGCAGCTGATCAACTGATTCTCAACTAATAGTAACTACTATTAAAAATGAAAAGTTTTTTGCAGGTTTCGCTATATGTCTGTTAAATGAAAAAATTAACAAATATTATGAAGCATGATATTTTTAGAATGGATGGTTTTGTTCATTTTTGCAACCACAGTAAACCCTACTCTAAAATTAAAAGTTGCTATCTCGCTCAAGGTTATTTTACAGAAATGAAGGATATTTCACATGGATATTTCATGGTGAATTCCTAAAACTAAACTACTTCACTAATGGTATCATTATTGCACAAGAAAATATTAGAATGAAAGATTAACTAAAGGCTATATACCTATATTAACACTATGTCGATAAAATAGTTCCAAATCACGATGTGAGTGGACATTTACTTAAAATAATTTGTTTTAAATGCTATTGAGTATATGGACATTCTTAATAAATGGATTTCTAGGTTCAAAAATTATAGTCTTAAATGTGCAACTAAAGATGCTAGGTTTTCCTATATTCTAATGAGCGAACGCATCTTTATACTAGCATATGCTACCATATTATTATAAGAACAGCCAGGGTAAATTACACATAATAATATTCTTATAAATAAAATATTACAAAATGCATTTAAAATTAATGCAATTCTTAAAATTAAAAAAAAATTATAATTTAAAAAAATCGTAAGTTAAACGTGAAGATCGAATAAGGTCAAATCCACGTTCTGTGATGCATTCATTTTTATGTAAATATTCTAGTACTTTATTTATAAAAACTTTTCAAATGTCACTTCAGACTTTAAATCGTTCTAAATATTATAATATTTTAGATAAAAAAAAATAAAATACGGCAGTGGAGAGTGAACAAACAGTGGAGACTTATAAAACATTGGAAAGGTGATTTCTGTTCTCTTGTTCAACATACAGCATTCTTTCTGGGACTCCATGCATACCGTTTTTAAGATGACGTCTTGGAATATTAGCTATTTTTTGCTAGATGCATCTTTCATTTGCTGTTGGGTAGTCGGATGTGTCAGCAAAACTCTTGTTCAACAACTAAAACTGGCCGGATTGAGATCTGGAGGTCGCTTCGGCCTCTTTGTTGGAAAGTGTCTTCTGATGAACACCTTCACCAAAGATCGTAATTGTTTTGCAGGGTGTACACCTGGGACAGCTACACCATCCTGCATGAATATAATGTGATTTTTCAGCCTAGGGATGACGAAGTTTCGTAGCATGAGGTCACCATTTATAGTAACAATGTGTCTTCTGCAAAGAAATAAGCTATAATGATGAATTGTTGATTTCAGTCACAACGTACAGTAGCTTTTAAATGCTAAAGACCTTTCTGAATACAATTTCGGGGGCATTTTCTGACCAAATGTGTTAACTTCACCATTAAGAACGAAGTGTGTTTTGTATGTCCAAAAAATGTTGTTCAACCAGTCACTAATTTGAGTCTCTGCTAGCACTAATGAAACAAAAATCATATTTTTCTTGCTTGTCAGTTTCTTTGAGTGCAAATCTTTAGATGGATACAAGCTAAGTTGTTTTCTTAAAATTCTCCTAAATGCGGTCTAATGAAGTTTTGCAATACCTGTGCGACACTTAAAGTGTCATAATTATTATTTCTATTTACTTCATTATTTGCATGAAGCACCTTCGCAACAGTGATAACATTGATTACCTTTGGCCTCCAAGATTTCTTCTTATCAGCTGTAGAACCAGTTTTCTAAAACGTTTTGATTAAATTACGAAAGGAACGTGAGCTGCGCTTAAATCATTAAGAGTTGTAATTCTTCTCAGACCGAGGGGAAGAGCTCCTGTTGCTTTCATATCAATATTAAGCTGTATTCTATCATGCTCTTTCTTTGTAAATTAACAAAATATTACAAGAAATTAACTGTAATGCGGGATACAACGGAAGTTAAGCGTAGATACAAAAAAAAATGTATTCTTTAAATATGTTCCATTAATTTTCTCGTAAACCTATCTGCATTATAAACATTATGAGTTGTTTATATCTTTGTTTACAATTATGGTTGATGAAAGAGAATGTGTTTATCATTTTACACTTACCAATGAATTAATATTACATCAGAAAGCATCGCTAACAACCTTATCCATTAATTTTAACTAATTAAAGTAAAATAACCTTTAATCTGATTGCTTTCTGGAATAACTATAGTATAAGTATAATTTTAGTCGGTTTCGATGGCTGAGTTGGTTAGGGGATTTCTGATTTCAAAGTTGTGGTATTTAAAAGTGGCGTGTAAAAGAACAGTTGCGGGACAAAAACTCCACCCAAAAATTCGATACCGAAATTTCACCGGAAATATGTGTTTTAGGGTCCCCTTTAACTAAAAAAAAAAAGCATTTTCGGAAAAAGGTCCGTATGTGTGTGTGTGTCCATGGGTCCATGTGTCTGTGAAGACGATAACTCAAAAACGAAAAGTCGGTAAAATACCAAACTTAGTATTTAAGGTTAGTATCTTGCAGAGATGCGACACGAAGATTTTGAGAAAAATCCCCCCATCCCCAACTACCCTTTCCATGGAACTTTTTTCGAAATTTTTGATTTTCTAAAAAATGGCTCTAACAATTTCGATTAAAATTTCGTATTTTAAAGATATTTACGTGATAAATTAAGTATATATATATTTTCTGGGAATAGCCTCTGAAGAGTACTTTATTCTAGATGAATTTTACGGAATTTTGAATAACTGCTAAACCGTAAGAGATGGACAAAAACTTACTACATAAAAAATGTTGAGCACGTTAAAACATAATTTATGTTATATACATTTATTTTTTCGTGGAGTTCATCGTTTTTGAGATATTTCTTGTTTTTGGTATCTGCTTTGGAAACCTTATACCTTTCTCATACAGGAATTTGTCAACAGCTTTCCATACAAACAAGGGAACTTCAGTGACATAGCAACCAGCTTTTGACCATCACTTTAACCTATGATACTCTCTTATTTCGCTTCAACTTACAAGGAAGCAAGTAATAAGACTATTTCTGCTAATTTTTTCTCGATTAGCAGGAAGTAAATAGAAGCATTATTAGGGCTATTCCCAGAAAATTCAAGATATAAATTTTATTTGTCACGTAAATATTTTAAATACAGCAGATTTAATCAAAATCGTTAGAGCCATTTTTGAGAAAATCAAAATTTTCGAACTTTTTTCCATGTAAATGCTAGTTTGGGGAAGGGAAAATTTGCTCTAAATCTTCGTGTCGCATCCTTGAAGGATACTAAACTTAAATACTAACTTTGGTATTTTACCGACTTTTCATTTTTGAGTTATGTGTTCACAGACACATGGACACACACACACACACACATATCCACACACACTCACATCCACAACCACACTCACACACATCCACACACACATTCACACACACATCCACACACACATCCACACATCCACACACGCTCACATCCACACACACATACACACATCCACACACATATCCACGCACACATTCACACACACACATCCACACACACATCCCACACATACATCCACACTCACACATCCAAACACACACACATCCCACACACACATCCACACACATCCACACGCACACATCCACACACACATCCCACACATACATCCACACGCACACATCCACACACACACATCCACACACACACTCACACATCCACACGCACACATCCACACACACATCCACACTCACACATCCAAACACACACACATCCCACACATACATCCACACTCACACATCCAAACACACACACATCCACACATACATCCACACTCACACATCCAAACACACACACATCCACACATACATCCACACTCACACATCCAAACACACACACATCCACACACATCCACACTCACACATCCAAACACACACACATCCCACACACACAACCACACATACATCCACACTCACACATCTAAACACACACACATCCCACACACACATCCACACACACACTCACACATCCACACGCACACATCCACACACACATCCAAACACACATCCACACACACATCCACACACATTCACACACACACTCTCACACGCACACTCACACACACATCCACACACACACTCACACACACACTCACACACACTCACACACACACTCACACACACATCCACACACATATCCACGCACACATCCACACACATCCACACACACAACCACACACACATCCACACTCACACATCCAAACACACACACATCCACACACACATCCAAACACACACACTCATACACACACTCACACACACATCCACACACACATCCACACACACATCCACACACACACATCCACACACACACTCACATACACGTATCCACACACATCCACACACATACTCACACACACATCCACACACATATCCACACATACATATTCACACACACATCCACACACATACTCATACACACACATCCACACACACATCCACACACACTCACACACACACTCACACACACATTCACACACACACTCACACACACACTCACACACACACTCACACACACACACACTCACACACACACATTCACACACATATTCACACACACATTCACACACACATTCACACACACACTCACACACACACTCACACACACACTCACACACACACACTCACACACACACATTCACACACATATTCACACACATTCACACACACATCCACACACACACACATACGGACCTTTTTTTACAAATGATTCGTTTTTAAACGTGTATTTCCTTTGATATCTCGGTATCGTATTTTTGGTGGAATACAATACCTTCTCTATACAGGATGTACATGGTACGTTTAGAGGAAGTAAAATTCAATAATATTGCATTTCATATGCCTTCTACCGATAAACGTTTTTTATCCTGTCCATTTCGAATGAAAATTCGCAAGTAATCACTTTTTTGTTATTTATGTTGAAAACCGTTTGATGAATTGTTAGTATGCTGCTACAACTGATAACCAATTACTCAAAACTCCATTGTCTTGTGAAACGTAACTTTAAAACAACGCTTTGAAACAAAACGCTTTACAGATAGAAATGAAAAGTGCTGAACCAGGTTCAGAGACTCTACGAGAGATATACAGATCGTATGAGCATCCAGTATTTGTGGTCTGCAACACGCAAGGACAAGCCCTGCTTGAAATTAAATGCTGTGCTTCTAGTTTTATCAGTGATCACTGTACTGTCCTCACTCTTCCGGATTACAGTATCGCGGCCAACTTCTTGCATCGGACCATCAGTTAACAGAATGGTATACTCCCCCTTCATCCCATACTTCTATGGTCAGCGAGATTAATATCTGAAACTTCATTATGGCTGTCTTCCTTTAGAATATACATTACTCCCCATTTACAACACATAATTCCATGCGCTAATACTCACATTGTAAATGGAGAGTGCATCGAGTATTAAGGGAAGAATTTTACTCTCCAGACAATGTCTTGACATCACACCGACCAAAACCACGCAACCACAAAAAGAATATCTTATAAATAATAATTTATTAAGGAGTAGTCAGACGGAAAGAATCAAGCGGGATGACTCAAGTAGTTTCGTCTGTGTCCCGCATTCGGGTTCGATCCCCGTGGACGACTTACTTGATGAATGGGTTTACCCGGGTTATCAGGCAAATTCTGGGTAGGTTCATTAAATCTCCCGAATTTTCAGGCTCTCCATTTTCTGTTCCCATAAATGTCCTGATCATTTCTCATTCAGGGTTTAAGGATTTGGCATGGCGTTCGCGGTTTGAATCTGGATTGGGGTTGTGGTTTGCAAAAGGTTATCCTGGCGTTGTCGTCGGGAACACTTGGTCGGGATTCGCATTCCGGTTTGAGGCTCCCTCTGGGCCTAAGGAGCCCTTAGGAGCCCCGTCATACTTGTTCCCGTCGTCATCCGGATCCAGTTTCTCTTTGGTTCTCTCCCCTCATTCCTGCCTCCACATAAGAGGCAAAAGACCACAAGGACCTATGTCCGGTGCTCTGCCCCAGAGTTCTAATCCAGAGGAAGGCCCCTAGAACGAAACATAGCACCTGCGTTCTTTGTGCTTCAAAGAGAAAGCGATGAAGGGCACAACTGAAGGGTGACCAGATCCGGACGACGATGTACGCTAGAGGGCGGATCCCTAACTATTTTAACTTGACTCCATCTGACACTGGCTAGCCGCAAACTAGAGTCACAAAAATAGACGAGACACTCCCAGGGAGGAAGGGCGGCAGTCCCTCCTAGCGATGTTTTCCATTGCGCAAATTCAATTCTCCAACCCCGTCGCCTGCTCCTACAAAAATGAAACAGATGACGTGAAACCAATAAAGGAAATTACGGGGACAGGAAATTCTGGGAACCATCACAGCATTCGCCTACCCACTCGGGGGGACTAAGATAAAAAGCTAGATCATGGTGGCCAAATCAGAGGGATCAATCCGGAAATCTCGCGAATGTAGGTATCATTGCCAAGGAGCCATATCGATCTGTACAAGTATTATCATTATTATTATTATTATTATTATTATTATTATTAATATTGAATATTAAGATATTAATATACTGCTCACACATCTGTTTGCGGACATCATATTAATCTTAGTTAAGAATGAAGGTATTCTCAAACAAAATATATAAATTTTACAATCTATGTACCTAATTCCGCAGCTTACGCAAAATTTTGAGAAAATTACATCTATGGCCAGATATCTTATTCGCAAGTTATTAACTCAAGAGGTCGGCAGTTTAATAAAAAAAGTCTACTTTAGAACTTAAAAAAGCTAATAAACTCAAAATAGCTATCACAGCAATTATGATACATGCGTCACACAAATTTTCAGGAGACGTTTTCAAGTTTTTACACTGCATCGACTATTACCTAAGATTTTAGGAGATTTGCTTGAATACAGTTGGTTATACTGTTTTCATACTTAGCGTTCGACTGTTGTATAGTTACCAAATGCCCTTTCGTTTGTTTAAGTTTGTTTTATTAGTGTTAAGTAAGAGGTCGAGGTTATTAAAGTGCAAATTCGTGTTTTGTGATTAGTGCACAACAGCAGAGTAACAGAACTAGTGACGGCAAGGCGAGGACGCGTGTTTCGAACGGCACCAACTTCACAAGTGTTGCTAACCTCCAAACTCTCCAGACAACACTTTTTGGACGAAACTGCAATACTTGAATAGTATTTAGTCCGAGGCGCACTCAGCCTCGTGAGGTCTCTGGGGGCCAATTGAGGACCTATTTGAGAAAAAAGTAACAGCACCAGATTGCGTAGACTGCATTAACCGACCAGGGGGGGGGGGCTTGGGCGCTAACCACGTCACACCTTGCTACTGCACCCCGTCCCTGACGCCTGTAATGGACAGAGATGGGGAACGCAAGATCCGGCAGTAAACCTTAGCCCGACTTTCAGCTGTTAAAACCACGGAGTTTTTTTTTTTCTACACGTACTATGCACATAGTGTATAGAGAAGGTATTTATTCCACTCAAAAATTCGATGCCGAGATTTCACCGAAAATACATGTTTTAAGAGCTCCTGTGTCCAAAAAAAAAAAAAAAAAAACTTTTTAGAAAACGGTTCGTGTGTGTGTCTGTGGATAGCATAGTTGAAAAACGAAAAGACCGTGAAGTACCAAACTTGGCATTCAAGTTTTGTATCTTCCAAGGATGCGACACAAGGATTGTCAAGAAAATCCCTTCACCCTAAACCACCCTTTACATGGAACAGTTTTCGCTGATTTTGATTTTCTCAAAATGGCAGTAACAATTCTGATTAAAATGCCGTATGTATAAGATATTTTTATGACAAACAAATTTTAACAAATTTTCAATTTTCTGAGAATAGACTCTGAAGACCTCTCCATTCTGGATGACATTTATATAACTGGAAAACTTATTAGATGTCATTAAAACACACAATTTATGTCAATTTTAGACCACTTAAACTTTTCTTTAACAAGAAGACATCTTTTTTCTCGTTTCTCGTTTGTTTACTCCTGGAAAATAAATAGATTGGAATTTCAATTGTTTCACACAACGATCGGCTTTTAAAGGACGAGACTATCGCTTTAGCCTGCACATTTTCTTGTTTTCCTTTTATTTACAAGGAAGATACAAATAAGACTAATTCTATTTAAATTTATCTTGATTAGAATTATGTAGATAACAGATTAATGTTTTGAATAAAAAGTTTGTTTACCGAACAGCTAGAGGACATCATGTGAATGGAACACATTAGATTTTTCCCTTCTACTTACAAGGGACCAAATAATAGGGACAATTTTTGCTAATGTTTATTTCAATTATCATGAAGTAGATAGAAGAATAAGCTTTTTAACAACAATTTGTTACAGAGATGTAGAGAAAGTCATGCTTGAAATTGAAATTAAGTATAAAAATCCCTACATACATCTGTGCATTTAGATTCATTTCATTCTCTGTTACAAGGTTCAGGGACAAATTTATCGTCATATTTCAGATTTAATACTACCTTCTAGTGAAATTCCTTTATATGGTCATCTATATTTTAGAGCTTCCTTGTGGGCTATTAATGCACGTACTACTCATCCAAAAAGAAATACATTGCAGAGATCAATTTTCACATTGTCAAATATTCTGACTAATAATGTCTCATCTCTTTCGTCTACCTTGGAGTCGGTCTGAATTAGTGCCAGTGAAACAAGCGTGCACATACCTCTTTGACGTTCTATGATGCACCGGCTATGCTCATCCATGCAGAACACACAAATGTGACTCTCATTGAGGAGAGAAAGAATGTCACACTGGGTAGACTAACAAACAGAAGTACTACTTTAAATTACTCAGAATTTAATGTTGTTTATTGATACTTGTTATTGTTGAGGCACTAATCCGTCGAGCGTCGAACTTCTCCCGTAAATGTAGAAATATATGCTTAAAACTAGTGCTATTTCTTCTGCTTACAAAGTTCTCATTTCTACGGTCATCGATAGTTACGCGACATAAGATTGACACCTAATTGAGCACCAACACTGTAGCATCCCAATCTTAGGGCTCATTTCTGATTGGTTGCAAAGTAGCGCGAAAATAAAGTTATCACGTGGTTAATTTTGGAAGTTAATTGTATTAGACTCACGTGACCGCATCTTTATAATGGAAGAGTCCCGAGCTGCTTGCTTTTAGGGAAAATACCTGTCTCTATAAAACTCCCCGTTACTTAGGTCCTTAATGCTCTAAAACCTTGCTCTTACAAAAGCATTTGTGTTTCTGGATTGACAAAAGAAGTAGCCTTTGCATAGATAATAACAATTTCTCACCCTAATGTTATATGTTCTGCAATCTGCCCAGTCTTGGCTATTGAAGCAAATATATTTCCTATGTTTAACCTGGCAAAATAGTAATTAAATAATAAAATACAAAGCGTGCTAATATACTGTTGCAAATCCTTTTCTGACTAATGTTTAAGCATACAAGATGCAGCCGAATTTATGACATATGAAAACACTATACATAGCTTAAATCTGCGTTTAGTAGATAAACAGAACAATTAAATGAAAATCATTAAGACATTCTACAGATGCCGAGTTACAGTTGGATTTGTGACTACCAAATTGTATTGTGCATTTAATTTGCTTTATCGAAAAAACAAAAAATAACAAAAAAAAAACGGGGTTTCACTGATATTTATGGTGCTATTTAAGGAAAAAAAACTTTTACTATCTCTACACGTTCTATATACACAGTACATAGAGAAGGTATTGTAATGCACCCAAAAATTCGATGTCGATATTTCAATGGAAATATATGTTTTGAGGTCCCTGAGTCCAAAAAAAGGCATTTTAGAAAGAGGTCCGTGAGTGTCTATAGACAGAATAGATCAAAAACTATAATATCATTAAATAACAAATTTGATACTTAGGTTTAATATCTTCCAAGAAAGCAACACAAAGATTTTCAAGGAAATCCCCCTACCCCAAACTAATCTTTACATGGAAACATTTTTGAAAAATGTTATTTTCTCAAAAATGACCCTAACGATTTTGATCAAAATGCCGTATATTACAACTACTTACATCACAAATAAAATGCATATCTTGAATTTTGGGAATAGCGTCTGCAGACCTCTTCATTCTATAAGTATTTTGCCCACTTTTGCATAACTGGTAAATCGTAAGAGATAGACAAAAACTTATTACACAAAGTGAAATATTCCATGTTATTGCTTTCAAATTTGAAATACTTTTGTTTTGCTCCTGTCTAAGCAAAGAAGCGAACTGCAATGACTTTCGTATATCGAAGTTGTATAACATTTGTCTATCACTTTAGCTTAGTACATTCCTTTAATTCCCTTCTACTTACAAGTAATAAGAACATTCTACTAATGCTTATCCGGATTAGCATGGTGCATATGAAAAAGTTTGTAAGAAGGTTGTAGAACAGCTAGAGAAAGTCATGTGGTGTAACACAACAGATTTTTAAGTAACCTACTCGTTTTTCTTTACCCTTATTGCTTATCTTTGTTTTGTGGATATTTTTGCTTTTTCTACACATACTATATACATAGTGTATAAAGAAGGTAAATGCAATCCACACAAAAATTTGATGTCGAGATTCACCGTAAATACATGTTTTGACACCCCCCGAATCCAAAAAAAAATGCTTTATAGAAAAAAGTCAGTGTGTGTGTGTGTGTGTGTGTGTGTGTGTGTGTATTGTTTTGGAACAGCATAGCTCAAAAAGTAACATACCGTTTAATATCACACTTGGTATTTAAGTTTAGTTTCTAACTAGGATGCGACACGAAGATTTTCAAGAAATCCTCTCACCCAAAACTATCCTTTACATGGAAAAAAATCGAAACTTTTGATTTTCTCAAAATTGGCTCTAATGATTTTGATTAAAATATTGTATATTACAGAAATTCATATGATAAAAAAAATGTGTATCTTAAATTTTCTGGGAATAGCCTCTGAAGACCTCTTCATTCTGTATGAATGCTGTGAATTTTACATAACTGGTAAACCGCAAGAGATTAAAAAAAAGGTACATTTCATTAAAACATGTAATTCAGGTAATATACTTTTTGTGGAGCTGACCGTTTCTGAGATATTTCTTGTTATTGGTTACATTGTTAAAACGGAAAATTTTAAACTTCTCGCTATAGAAAGAAACAAATTGCAGTTGCATGGCAGCCAGCTTTTAAAACATTTGACTATCGCTTTAGCGTACCCTTCTCTCTCCCTCATACAAGAAAGCAAGTAATAAGATAATTACTGATAATTTTTTCTCCATTAGCATGAAGTGGATGGAAGGACAATCTTTTTAACAATAATTTGTTATAGAGACGATCATGTAACTGTAAGTTTGTAAGCTTCCAGCTAATAAATAAAAGATTGTACCCTTACATACCCTTTGTTTTATTTTATTTACTAAAAATCAAAGCTCGAAGCATCTAAGCGAAAGGAGAAGATGTAGTGTAATACAAATTGAATCCTAATTATTTAAGCTGACATTGTAATTTATAAACATACTATGAATAAATAAATAAATGAATAAACTCTCTAAGCTTGAGGAACAATTAGAACAAGCTATATCACTGTCGAAGTAAACATGGGAATAATGAACTTCACTCCAAAAGAGTTTAAGCTAATAGTTTATTTTACGTTAAAATCTGAATGAAAGAAATTATTTAAAACGCTTTGAAACACTATAACGCAATATGGATTCTAGTCACCCATTACGCGTGATCATCAATAAATAGTCGACGCGCATTTTGTGAACATTTGCATGCTACAACTATTTTATGCAATGTTTAATTTAAATTTCAATCTCAGTATATATGCTGTTTGAAGTTATCAAGTTTTTGATTGGTAGGTTGTAAGCTCCTTATTTCAAGACGAGAAAGTCATTTCTTTTCCGTTTATGAAGCATACAAGTAGAAATTAAACATGCTCGCAATGACAACCACAAACAATGTATAATAATGTAAACATAAGCCATGAAAGAAATAAGGAACAATGTGGAAATAAAGTCAAACAATATCTTTCTTTTAACTTTAATTTCAGATTTAGCATTTGCGGCTGTTGAAAGTTCTTGATTGTCCAGAAAGCTGGATAAAAACTGCTGAAGTGTAAATGTCAAAACACTTAAGTTCACATCATTATCTTTCTCTGCCTTTAGCAGTTCTTACTGAGGAATTGTTGAACACTACGTGTTACTAATTACGACTATCATGAGTGCCACCTATTGAAACCTTTAGTGTTTATTTATTAATGTTTTAGATATTTTAGACGCCTAAAACGTCACGTTTTCAGTCATAAAATTCTTATATCAACTTAAAAAACGAGTTACACCGAGTAATGCTACGGATTCTGAGCTGTTTTTAAAACTTTGTTTAACATGTCCAAACGTTATTTTTAATTTTCCCTCTCATAGGGTTGTGTTCTTCCTTTCCTTATCGTGTTTCATATATCCCTAGTTTACAAAATATGTAGAACAGGCTCAGTATGCATTAATTCATGTTGTTCTACCCCAGATGTTGAGGCGGTAACAAATGAACACTTTTTACTATAAAGACCACGTGACATCCATTGCTTGATCTGAAGCAAGTAAGGTGGGAATACCAACTTTCCCAGCTGTGCTACTTTAAAATAAACGCCATAATCAATTATGCCTGTCTAGTTTAAGTCCCTGAGATTAAAGCGCATGAAAAACCAATTTTGTTTTATGACTGCAGGTTGGCAGCAATGCGGTGTTTGACACACGCAACAGTAGCTTGTTGTTGATGTATGCGACCGCGAGATGGGGTGTGAGCTGTCAACATGTGCCCGGGAATCCACCTAGGGACCCCCTCATGATCCCATATTGTTTAGGATAATTATCAGTCAATTATCTGAAGCTCTCAATAATTCAGCATCTGTCAGTAACAAGCCACATGTTATAAACTTCCTCATTGGAATGTACACAGAGATAGCACGTTTCGGGTAGGTCATTTCGCTCCCCTTGCATCCGATTTGGTGATAAGCTCCTGCAGGTTATCATGGTCTGGTACTGTCCCTTTAAGGGCGTCCAAGCAACTTATGAAGATGCACTGCTACTGTTTTTATCTTTTAATTTAAGGCTTTACAGCTCAGATGCCAGAAGAGTAGTCTGGTAAACTAAATAGTGATAGTTCGGACAGTGACCTTTACATTTGGATTCTACCGTGTCAAAATTACTACAGAGTATTACTGGCCTTTTGCAGGAAGAAGCTTGTCAAGAAGTGCGAAATTGCAACATTTTAAATGCTCCATCGCATGGTTCAATTGTGTATAACTCGGTGCATTGGCATGACATTCTACTTTTATTTGTAACATAAAACCTGTCCAGCAAGCCTGTTATTCAAAATACTCTATATAACATGACCTGTTTGACGTGTGCTGTACAGACATCCTTTGGTGCGTTAACAGAGTTGCAGAACTCAGCAGGGCTATTTCAAGTTATAGCCCGCGAGTGGAGAACTGGTGAGAAAGAACTTCGTTTCACGCCTATCAATGAGTGCAACCCGTCCGCCGTTTCCGCAGATAACTTGAAATAATCTGCAACTCTTTTAGCGCACAAGAAATATCTGTACACGTCAAATACGGGACAGTTGAGCCACCTGACGGTTGTGTAGCTCAATAAGGGGAATTATTTTCGGTTT
This sequence comes from Hymenopus coronatus, assembly GCA_030762935.1. Taxonomy (NCBI): domain Eukaryota; kingdom Metazoa; phylum Arthropoda; class Insecta; order Mantodea; family Hymenopodidae; genus Hymenopus; species Hymenopus coronatus. Next base: position 139,894,725 of record CM060888.1, on the reverse strand, counting down.
CTTGCACCATGTTCTTTGTTCCCTTCAAATGACATATATAATAGAAAGAACAATGTTTACAAGGCAATTTCAGCAACCATTCAACATAATGTTTGTGGTATGCCCCTCTTTTCTTCACTTAAGAACCGGAATTAACCTTTGTTCATTAGTTAGGGTTTGTGCGTGCAACCAGCAGTAGGCGTGCACAGCCAGCGAGCGTCTTCCAGCCATTAAGGTGAAAGTTCCCTACAACTTTCGCGCTCACCCGCGATTAATTAATCCACTAAGAGTCCAGATAGGTGTGAAATACAACAGATGTGTGGATTTTGCATTTAAGTAAAGAAAAACAGCATAGGCACGTTTTATTTGCTCCCAGTACTTTACAGTGGACTTTATGTAGTGTGACTAACCCAGGGTATAGGCTCAGAAATCTGGATGCTGCTACAGATAAATCTGAACTATAGGAAGGTTAATGGTAAAAATACAAAATAAATAACTACGTAATGCTTATTGGAGTATGTTGAAGCATGACCTTTGTCTTGAGGGGAACTAAAAATCCAAACTACCAATCGCCGAGCGCCTTACATTGTATGTGGCTAGTTCGTTCTTCAAACTCAACAACGGTTGATAGCCCTCTGAGCAGTCCCGCGAGTATATAAAAGAATCTCGGACATAAAATACCCTTACATTAAATAAGCATCCTGTTTATCATGTTACGTATAGACCACAAACAACGAGACGTAAGTTGCTTCTTTACTTATTTTCGTACTACATTTTATGTCTGGAAAATTTGGATAACGTTTAAAAAAACTGATGTGTTTCATTCACATGACTTTCTCTACCTGCTCTGCAAAGAAAGTATTCTTATAACAGATTATTCTTTTATCCTCATTATATTAATCGAGAAACACGTTAGCAGAAATGACCTTATTTACTAGTATCCATCTAATCAGAAGGAAAATAGGGAATACATTATGCTAAAGCGATAGTCAAATATTTTAAAAGCTGTCGCTATGTAAATAATTAAACTACGATTCTCTTTGCATGGCCAGAAATAAAACAAGCGATATATGAAACGAATTTCTCGTTTGAGAAAATTTTAAATAGGCAGTTTAAAGTAGAAACCAATAACAAGGAAATCTCGGAAATGGTTAACCCTACAAAAAATGTATATGACATACATTTTGTAGGTGTGTATGTGTGTGTGCGTGTGTGTATTGTAAGTTTCTGTTTATCTCTTGCGGTTTACTAGTTTCATAAAAGTCATCCAGAATAAAGAGGTCTTCAGAGGTCATTCCCAGAAAATTCAAGATATACCTGCGTTTCGTTTGTCATAAAATTATCTTAAATATATGGTGTTTTAATCAAAATCGTTAGAGACTTTTTAAGAATATCAATATTTTCGAAAAATGTTCCATGTAAAGGGTAGCCAGTGTTGGAGGGAGTTTCTTGAGAATCTTTGTGTCACATTCTTGGATATTTGGTTGGCATACAATACTTTCTCTATCTATTATGTGCACTGTACTGGTAGAGTCCAAGCTCGGTGTGTTTACGTGCCGCGGGGGGAACTTTGACGTTGGTGTTGCTTGTTTAACGGAATACTACTGCTACACATTGCCCGAGCAGTGGTGGTCTAGCACTTCTGAGCAACTTGCTTTGTCAGTGTTTCAAGCGCTTAAAATGATGCAGAAAATTATAAAAAGTAACACATTCGAAGTATTTTGACATTTAATCGAACTATGCATTAAAATCTCTGCCACATCACTTCTTACCCAGTCTGTGCATAAATACTAAGTTTCATTTTAACTTTGTTTTCTTTGGGGGGGGGGGTTATGCTCTTTACAGACACAGGAGAGAGATTCTTTTTTGGATTGAGGAGTTCTCAAAACATGTATTTCCGGTGAAATCACTGTATTAAACTTCTGAATGGAATGTAATATCTTCTCTACCTACTATGAGGATGGTATGAGGTAGAGAAATTAAAAACATTAGCGTTTGCCTTAGTCGAATGTTCACCTAACTTTAATGTACGGTCATATTAATTATCGATTCAGTTCACTCAGAATCAAAGAATGTATGCAACACTTATTTGTGAGAATAAAAGGATATTCCATTACATTTCAAACTCTCAAAACTCATATATTTATTTATTATATTTATTATAACGATAACTGAACAAAACTTCCTTGCATTTTACACGTGCATTAATGAGTAAGGTTTACAACACTGATGACCGGTATTGCCGATCATTAATTTTCTTAATGATTTGTCTATTCTGTAGGTAGGTTACATTAAGCATCGTTAGCGTAATGCCCCATTCACAATGAGACGAAGCGCAGACTATGTTGTGTAATTGACATAGACACACCCAATACGCTACGCAATTCAATGTAACGCAAGAGTTTGCAAAATTCAATTCAATTCCTTGCAATGGCGTACATACAGAAAGAATTCTGCATTCCTTCTTCTATGCAGGACCTGTATAATAGCAGACGATTGCAATTCGGGATTACACAACGCCTACTGTACTTCTAATTTTGCCATGCCTCACCATTCTCATTTTCCTCAAGAGATTGTGGCATCTCCTTACTGAGTCCTTTTATGGATCTACGTCTAGTTTTCTTGACTCTCACAAATTATAAGGCGCAAAGAAATGATACACATTGCACTAAATGTGCAACTTTGTCAGTTTCTGCAGTCTCCATGTTTCTATTGTTTTCAATATTTTGGTCAAACAATTATTGTGATGTCACTGCCGCGAGCGTCAGTTGTGTGAATGTAGTTTGTGTATTTTATAAAAGAAAAAGTTAATTTTGTTATTCAATTTTAAACTTGCGGAGTAGTTTAAAGATATTGCATGTAATTTACAGATCTAGAAACTCGTACCAACTTCTTGCACTATGCTCATGGCTGCATTGTAAAGTCTTCCCTTCGCTTGAGTTTATGTTGCGTTAAATCTGCGCTTGCATCTCATTGTAATTGTAACTTAACACTAATACCGTAGTTAATTCAAAAGTTAAAACTCTCGTTGTTAATTGAAAACGACACGTTACTTGCATTACACATGTCGGAGCATTCGATACTAAACTTAGTATTTAGAATATCTTGAAGGGTGAGTCTCTGCTAGATACACATTTCTATTTCATGGTCGTGAAGATATAGACGAAAATAAGTTTTATGAGATGTATCGTTTAATAAAACGCGTTGTTCTGTTCAGGAGAAGTTACAATACTTGACAGACAGAAAGTATCCCTAGTCAATTCAGCAGTCACTGTGACTTATGTTTTTGCGCAACATTCAACATTTTCTTTATTAAAGGCGTATCAAAACTTACAGTATGTTCAAAAAGTTGGAAATATACTTGTTTCTTTAAAAGCACTATAAAGACGTTTCTGACGGTGATGTATTTTAAAATGTCTATAATACGCAATGATATCTGGATGTTATTCACAATTTCACATCCATTATTTCACAATTCTCTGGAGTCATTATAACAATTCTTAAATTGAACAATAAAAATCTGATGAATTCCTTTCACATGACTTTCATTAGTTCCAAAAACTTTTCTTACAAAAAATCATTCTTTTATGTATATCCGTCATAAAAAAAAAGAAGTCATGTCTTGAAGGCCAAATTTGTAAGTCCCTCGCGGTACAGCGCCTTGTATACACCATCCGCGATACACTTGTGTAGCGGCAGCAACCGTTTGTCACTAGTTCCAAATATCACTAACCCATATGATCAATAATCATAATCAAATACATAACTTAAGCTTCTTCAACAATAAACTATCAACATTAACTAAAAATATTAACAACACATAACATGAATCAGTTTGGGTTGTTAAACTTGTCACCTGACATGTGTGTTCTCTGTAGCGCTGTGACAAAAAGTTACTTCTGTCCTGAGGGACACAGGTTCCCTTCTCGCAGGTTCACTTAAAGATTTTGAATCGACACATAGAGACTACTTATTTAACATATTTATTTCATACACGACATTCAGAACAGTTAATAACCTGATGGTTATTATGATGCTTCTTTAAGAGTTTGTTCATCTGAAGATCAATATGCTGCACACGAAACCATGTGGTGCACAGAAATACTAAAAGTATTCTTAAAACTAATGTTTTACAACATTTTAAGACCTTTTTTTATATTTTTTATTTATTTATTTTTTTTTTTTTTACTTAACACCCTTTACAAAGTGATCAAACACGCCCTTCATGACTTCACAATTCCATCATGGTCGCGTATCTGTATCGTGTTAGGGCTGGATATCGAGAGGCGGTCTAGGTGTGCTGTGGCAGCTTGACGACTCAATGAACAGTGTGCAGCACAGAGTAATACTCGATTATATTTTGGTTTCCTCTGTGAGAATATGTTCTCTATTGAGAATGTGTGGGCTGAGGTAAAATGGGGGTTTGCGCTCCAATTACCAGTAAACAGGCAAAGGACAACAGATGGCTTCTGCGCACAAATTCAAGAAGCCTGGGCTCATGTAACTTCTCGTCCACATTACTATAGACATTTATTTTGCCTAAGCCCCGAAGATTGAGAGCAGTTAAACGGGCTCAGGGCTCATACAACCGATACTAAATATGTTTAACTGTGTGTTTCAGTTTTAGAAGATAGCACTTTATTTGCACATATTATTACTTTCTCTACACATACTAAGCGCTAATGGGAAAGGTACGGCATTCCATCCAAAAACTCGATACGGAGAATTCATCGTAAATACACATTTTAGGATCCCCTGTATCTAAAAGCATTTTTAGAAAAAGGCCCGTGTGTGTCCATGTGTTAGTGAGTATGTGTGTTTGCGAACACGATAACTCAAAAACGAAAAATCGGTAAAATACCAAACTTGGTATTCAAGTATTTTCCAAGGGATGGTCACGAAGAGATCGATCCCAAACTACCCTTTGCATGAAAAAAAGTTTCGAACATTTTGATTTTCTCAAAAAATGCCTCTAACGATTTTGATTGATATACTGTATATTAAAGATATTTACATGTCAAATAAAAAACATATCTGAATTTTCTAGGAATAGTCTCTAAAGACCTCTTTATTCAGGATGAATTTTGCTGGATTTTGTATAAGTAGTAAATCGCAACAGATAGACAAAAACTTACTACACAAAAAATGAGGGTGTCATTAAATCACACAATTTAGATGATATACACTTTCTTCTTGGAGTTGACCATTTTTGAGATATTCCTTGTTATTCGTTTCAGTTTTAAAGCACTTAAAACGTTTCACATACGAGAATTTGCAAACTGCTGGCAATGTAAAGAAACGGATTTAGTCCACATGGCAACCAGCTTTTAAAAGATTTGACTATCGCTTTAGCTTAGGGTATTCCTTTTACTTTCTCTACACGTATTATGTACATAGTATATAGAGAAGGTATTACATTCCACCCAAAAATTCCATAGCGTGATTTCACCGGAAATAGACCTTTTGGGCTCCCCTGTACCCAAAAAAAAAGTATTTTTACAAAAAGGTCCGTGTACCTGTGTTTCTACGAACACGATAACTGAAAAACGAAAATCGTTAAAATATTAAACTTGGTAAACTTTGGGTGAAGTACAACAGTTCCCCTACTTGTTGTACGTAGTAGAGAAAGTAAAAAGAAAGAAAGAAAAAATTACTTATAACAACAAATTTAGGTTGCATTGCTAAGTTTTGATAATGAGTTTATTACTGGAAATCTTCAAAGCTGTCCATGGAAAAGTATACCGCAGTGAGTTAACACCAAGCGATATGTAACATGTTTCAGGTCGATCATCAAATTTACTCTAGTTTTCGCCAACCTCCGTTGTAAGTGTTAAACGATGTAGTAACAAACGCAATTTTATGCTATTGTTATGAACTTGAAGTTCCGTCAACCGTCATTTCATTAAAATTGACAAGAATTTAATTACGTAGCGTTTGCTGCTTTCCATTTTGACTACTGAATGTTTACTTTCTCTAACGTACTATGTACATAGTGTATAGAAAAGGTAATGCATTCCACGCAAAAAGTCGATACCGAGCTTTCACCGGAAGTAAATGTTTTGGGTCCCCCTGAATCCAAAAATAAGCATTTTTAGAAAAAGGTCCGTGTGTGAGTGTTTGTGTGTGTCTTTGTGTATGTGGACAGCAGAGCTCGAATACGAAAGGACCGTTGAATCCTAGCTTGGTATTTAAGTTTGGTGTCTTGCAAGGATGCGACATGAAGATGTTCAAGAAAATCCCCCCACCCCCAACTACCGTTTACATGGAACTGTTTTCGAAAATTTTGATTTTCTTAAAAATGGCTCTAACGATTTTGATTAAAATATATATTACAGATTCAAAATCTTCTCGGGCTTCTAGCCAGGTAATAACTTGGCTTGACACCAACGTTTCGAAGAAGTGCATCCTGAAGACGAGTAAGATGCACTTCTTCGAAACGTTGGTGTCAAGCCAAGTTATTACCTGGCTAGAAGCCCGAGAAGATTTTGAATTAACACGTCGCCAGGAAAGCTATAGTTCTTATTTTATATATTACAGATATTTACCTGACAAATAAAACGTATATCTTGAATTTCTGGGAATAGCCTCTGAAGACTACTTTATTCTGGATGAAGTTTACGGAATTTTGTAAAACAGCTCAACTGTAAGAGATATACAAAAGTTTACCCCACAAATAAGGTGGATCACGTTAAAACACACAATTTTACATTTTTCATGGAGTTGATCGTTTTTAGATATTCCTTGTTTTTGGTTTCAGCTTTGAAAAACATATTTTTCTCAAACAGGAATTTGTCAGCTCCTGTCCATACAAACAAAGGAACTTCAGTCACGTAACAACCAGCTTTTGACTATGACTTTAACCCACGGTACTCCATTATTTTGCTTCTACTTACAAGGAAGTAAGTAATAAGACTATTTCTGCTTACTTTTTTCTCGATTAGCATGAAGTAAATAGAAGCATAGGCTTTTTAGCAATAATTTGTTGCAAAGATGTAGAGAAAGTTGTGTGAATGGAACATATCAGGGTTTTTATAACTGCACGATAGTCTACGATCATCACTGACTGCTGTTCAGCTGCGAGGTGACACCTCTTTTTGGTTCTCCACACCTTGTGAGGATTGGTCGATCTCAGGCTGGAATCTCGTCGCTGGGGTCTTCTCCTCCGAGTAGCTAGCTAACTACGTATATGTAACTTGTGGATGTTGAAAGGTGAAAATTAAATAATAGAAAATTGGCGTTACAATTAATATAAATCTGTGTCTTTTTACCGCTACTTGACACGAATCTTGCGCTTCGTCAATCTTTGACTTATAGCTACACTTATTCGCGCCTGGCTTTACTATAATAGAGTTCCACATTCTAAACGGAGCGACGAGGAGTCTGCGCGTGCTATGAGAAACTAGTCCTAATGTAGTGCCAGTGAAATTCTTCAGACCTCTAGCTCTATTTTATGATAAAATTTCAGTATTGAAAAGTACCAAAAAATGTTATCTAAAAATTGACTTTAACCAGCAAAATGCTTTAAAATACGTGAAAAATACCCGCCTTTACTTCTACTCTAGCGGAACCAAACATGTACCTTAAATTTGATGCATTTCCGCAAAAAGTCTAAAAAGCTATATTTTTACTTTCTCTATACGCACTCCACCAAAAGCTCGATACCGAGATTTCACCGGAAATATATGTTTTAGGGTCCCCTGTATCCAAAAAAAGTATTTTCAGTGTGTGTGTGTGTCAGTGTGTGCGTGTGTCAGTATGTCCGTGTGTCAGTGTGTCCGTGTGAACACGATAACTCAAAAACGAAAAGTCGGTAAAATACCAAACCTTCTATTTAAGTTAAGTATCTTCCAGGGATGCGACACGAAGATTTTGAGAAAAATCCTTCCACCCCAAACTACCCTTTACAAGGAACTTTTTTTCGAAAATTTTGATTTTCTAAAAAATAGATCTAACGATTTTGATTAAAATATAGTATATTAAAGATATTTACCTGAAAATAAAATGTATATTTTGAATTTTCTGGGAATAGCCTCTGAAGACTACTTTATTCTGGGTCAATGTTACGGAATTTTGCATAACTGCTAAACCGTAAAAGATGAACAAAAACTTACCACACCAAAAATGCAGAGCACTTTAAAACACACAATTTATGTTATATACCTTTTTTTCGTGGTGTTGATTGTTTTTGAGATATTCCTTGTTTTTGGTTTCAGGTATAAAAAACATACTTTTCTCATACAGGACTTGGTGAACTCTTGTCCATACAAACAAAGGAACTTCAGTCGCATAGCAACCAGCTTTTAACTATCATTTTAACCTATGGCACTCCCTTATTTCGCTTCTACTTACAAGGAGGCAAGTAATAACACTAGTTCTGCTGATTTTTTCTCGATTAACAGGAAGTAAATAGAAGCATAAGGTTTTTAACAATAATATATTGCAGAGTTGTAGTTGTAGTAGTTATTGATATTTAAGATAATCGTCATGGCATATATATCCTAGGAATAGCTTCTAAAGTACTTTGCATTATTAACAGCATTTGAGTGCCTGGTAAACCGTCAGAAATGCACTCCTACTAAAGCACACAGTTTCTGTCAATATTTTTATTTTATTTTTGTGAAGTCTCCCATTTCCAGATTCTCGTTGCTTTGGGTTTGATTTTTCAAATAATTTGAAAATTTGTTTTTCTTTCTTTTATTTAGCGCGCTCTCATTTTCATGCATACAGAGCGGAATTTCAAAGCCAGAACACAGCGACCTATTCTTTAAAATATTTTAATGGCTTCCAAGTGTTTCCTTACTTCTTATAGAAGAAAATGTATAGTAAAACGACTTCTGGAAATAATATCTCGAATAGACAGAAACCTTCTGTAAGAGCAATTTGTTGAAGAGACGTTCAAGTAATATATAAAATGTTTCTGAACTGCATATTACTATTCCTTTTTTTTTTCCCCTTGTTCCTTGTCTTGTTGGTGCAAAGAAAATAACATTTGAAACTCATCACTTAGTGACCGGTCAAAAAACTTGGCCACTACTGTGTTTACCTCATAACATCTGTGTATTCCGTATTCTTCTTTTACTTATAACGGGATATGAAGGCATCTGTGTGTTTATAATGTTTAATGCCCGCTTTTACTCCCGACACTAATGATACATGATGGAATGAAGATAGAGCACCGGTGAAATGTGATGGTGGGGGAAATTAGAGAACCCAGAGAAAACTGCCCCTGCGCCGGTTTGTCCACACAAATCGTCTGGTTAGAGGCGAATGGTTTAACCACTCGACCACAGCGCAGCCATCTGTGAGTGTGTATTTGTTTGTGTGTGTGTTTGTGTGTTTGTGTGTTTGTGTGTGTTTTTTGTCTGTGTTTGTGTGTGTTTGTTTGTGTGTGTGTTTGTGTGTGTTTGTGTGTTTGTTTGTGTGTGTTTGTTTGTGTGTGTTTATTTGTGTGTGTGTTTGTGTGTGTTTGTGTGTGTGTTTGTGTGTCTGTTTGTGTGTGTGTGTTTTTTCTGTGTTTGTGTGTTTGTGTGTGTGTTTGTGTGTCTGTGTGTGTGTTTGTTTGTCTGTGTTTGTGTGGTTTGTGTGTGTTTGTGTGTGTTTGTGTGTGTGTTTGTGTGTGTTTGTGTGTGTGATGCCGGAGGGGATTCCACATTGCATCCATTGGCTTATTGTACGTCAGACCCAGGAGGATAGGATCAGATGAGAGTAATTTCAAAGGACGGCCGAAACCGGACAACAGAGAAGATCCACCGCGGGGGATCCCTAATAATTACAAGCAGTTCTTCATTCCGACGCAGGGAGCGCTGGGAGTCGTCTACAGAAGCTTCCGAAGCCATCCAGCCGCCGAGATCTGTGGGTCCGGTCCTTACCGCGGTCCTCGCCGACTCTTACAACCCTGAAAGAGACCGTTGGATGAAATGGAGATGAAATGAAGGACTTGGGAGTTTGGAGAATGAAGAAACGTTCCCATCATTTGCCTAGTGACGCGATAAAACTCCCTAAAACACATGTTCGGCCGCAGTAACCTCCCGAATGTCAGTCACACACCTGACCTCGGTATCGGAATGTGTAAATGAAAAATAAATTTTTAACTGTGTTAACAACAACTAAATAGTAAAATAGGCTTTGCATTAATGTTATATTAGTGAGCAGAGGGTCATGCGAACCTTTCACAATTTTTTTTCATTTGTATGAACAAACTGAAGTGATAAACAAGTTATAATGTTAGTATTTTGTTAAAGTGTAATTTATCATTAGATTTTATTTACATAATTTATTATTAATTAAAGTAAACTTCCTGTGCAAATCTAATAATCAAACTCGATACCTCCAGTTTGTAAAGCACAAGAGGGGCAGTCTGCTGTATTTTTATTTTTGTAATAAGCTGTCTTCGAAACGTGGCTTTCTCCTTACATGTATGAGGCTGGCGTTATAAATAAATACTGACAAAGTTAGTTTAAATGTAAAATAAGTGAGACTTAAACATATTTAATAAGGAGCAGTTGTATTTTATCTGAGACTCAAGTGATCTAAAACATTTTAAACATTCCAAAGAAAGTGTCTGGTATTACGAAAACCACGTGTTCCTGGAAAATGTGAAGTATTGTTAAAAGCTCTAGCGGGAAAAGTTGAAGAAAGTGGATTTTTTGAATGACTGTACTTAGATCGCCTTTTCAGAAACCTATTTGTTCTTAAAGAAACTTCCAAAAGTGTTTGTTTCACGCCCCTTCCGAAGGGAGAAGCACAAATGTAAACTAAATGCAAGATCCAGACCTTCTGCTGCTCCCTAAGTTCCGATCTAGTTGTGGAAAAAAGGGAATTTCGTAAATGTCTTTACCCAGACGAATTTGTCAAAAGGAGATGGCCCCAGAAACTGAAAATTATAACAGTACAGAGCTTTTGAAAGTAACATGTTTGCAGGACTTATATTCCTTATAAATTTCTACATTAAATACATTTTGCTATTCCCCTGTAGAAATACAAGAATAATTTTATTTTTAGTTTATGCACATACCTTAATTACAACCAATCATGACATTTTCAAAGTTATTCGTTGAGATTCAGTTTTTGAATGTAGTGGCCTCCGCTGCGAAAATAATCTTATTTTCATTCGCAACTTTTTCAAAGCTTGAGAACCCTAAGGAGAAGAGAGAGAGAGAGAGAGAGAGAGAGAGAGAGAGAGAGAGAGTCTGAGTGTGTGATGTCGGAGGGCTTGGCTTATTGCAAGTCAGACTCCAGGAGGGTAGAATGAGATGGGACTAATGTCAAAGGGCAGCCGAAACAGGACGGCGGGTGAAGAGCCATTGTGGAGAGTCCCTAATATTCCAAGCAGCTTTTCATCTGAACGCAGGTAACACTAGGAGCCCGTGCCCCAGGTCTAACCAAACTCCCTAAGTCTACAAATGACTTCCACGCCATCCCGCTGCCGAGAGCTGTATTTCCTGAGTGAAGTCACCACCACGGAAAGGCAGGCGCAACCACCACATTCCTCGCCGATACTTGTTAATCTGAAAGTAACCGGCTGAATCAAATGGAGATGAAATGAAAAGTCAGAACGTTCGGTGTAACGAAGAAACATTTGCCTAGTGACGCGGGAAAAATTCCGAAAAAACCCATGGGTCAGTGAGGGAATCGATCCCACGACCTCCGAATGCGAAACGCACCTGGCTCGCTCTATAAATCCTAAAAAACATTTTTAGGAATATTCACCTTGTTGTTTTCAAATCCCAAAAACATTTTAAAAACTTGTATCTATAGATGAAATGTTTATTAAGGAATTAAAAATAACATCCTTTCTTCCTTTATTAATTTTAACACAAATTCTGATTTAAACTATTACACTTTTTGATTGGAAATCAAGTTTACTTCACAATCCTCCTTTTCGATATGAACTCTCAAAAGCAAATGTGATGCCATCTAAAATGTTGTTATTAAAATATTTTATATTCCTCATTGAAATCGGATTAGTCAGGGATTACATATTTATTGTTTACTGCATTTTCCTGCGTTTGCCTTATATCAAATAAAGTAATTCTATTAACTTTTCTATAGATGTTCAACACAAGATCAAAAAGAATTAATAATTTATTTCCTTTATTTGTTCTCAGTATATTCGTGATGCTAAGCATTGACGAATGTTTAAAATAAGAGAATATAATATATAATATATATTTATCTCTCAAATTAGTTTACACAGTTGGGCAGAGATAGTATAAATATTAGCACAGGGCTTTAAATATGCCTGGAATTATAAAGCTGTACAAGTTCCATATAAAACGTAATATATTAACGGTTCAATCAAAATAGAAAGTTGAATAACGTTTTTAAACCACCGAGCTACCTCTGAGTTGTCGAAAATTTAAATTTGAGTTTTATTTAGGAACGCTTTAAACTTGAGCGTTTCATCGTATACTGGCGTGAAAGATCGCCTAGTTTTGCTCAGAGTTTTCTATCAAAATCAAAGTACTTTTATGTGAAAATCTACGACACGAGACCACTAGCTTTATTTCGCTTCCAAAAGAAACTATGCCAAAAAATTTTGCACCTGAAAAGTTCACCGCCCTCTGCCGGGTTTGAACCCACGACCTTGGAAACTAGAGGCTAGCGTGTCACATCTAGTCCACGGAGAACAACACTGAGCCGCCATGTTTTAAGATACTTCGAAGCTAAATTTGTCAAAATGTCTCCTCTCTATGGCAAGACATAAAAGTTATTATAAAATCAGGTTTACGAATGTGTTTAAGTGAAGTGAAACGTTTACTTTAAAACCGGAATACGGTGATGTTGTTTGATCTGATGCTGTTGTTGCTCTTTTCTCCTTCCTCTTCTGCATCAGCTGTGTTTCACAGACTACCGTAGAGTTCCAAAATTGCCTGTTACTTATACTGTAACTTTATTTCCATAAACATTTTGGTTCGTAAATAATAGGGTGGGTAGAAACGTTTATTCAAATTTTCACTCCACAGAACCGAAATGTGGCTTACACGTGAGTGAACAGCATACAAGAAAACATACCATCGGGAAAGCAAATAAATCTGCACTGTTCTTAGTAGTAGTTTCATGTAACATACTTTTCCCGAAATAAGAAACAGAGTTAGACTAAACAAAGGCTCCTGACAGCAAAACTCAGCCTAAGAGAAGAATGCAAATTTCAGATTTTCTTCATGTAATTTCTTTTAAAATTCACTCTTGGATAGTTTTCATGATTTCATTGCAATATAACTCATTTTCATTTGGAAATAAGAGTCCATCAGTTTGACAACTTATCGCACATGTCGCCATCGCGGCGAAATAGGAAAGTGTGTTTCTCTATACACTCAGGCGGTTTGGTTCGAGGTCGCTCCCCGTCAGCCGTGTGCTCTGTCCCTGGGTTTTCCTGGGCCACTGAGGTGCTGTATATACAGGCTGTTTCAAAAATACGGGGCATAATTTCAGGTATGCATTTCCAACATGAAGACAATCAAAGTAGTTCATTATAACATGTGTCCGGAAATGTTTCATTTCCTAGTTATGGCCTTTACAACATTGAAAGTCCCACCTGTAGACAATCAAAATAGTTCATGTCCGGAAATGCTTCGTTTCCGAGTTATGGCCTTCACAACATTGGAATTCACTGGAACGTTTTTCTTTCCGCAGGTCTTTGACGTCAAAGGAGACATTAGGAGGGCGCTCTGATAGTTCATTCTGAGGAAGGTTACATTCAGTGTTCTTTAGGCGTTAAAACTGTGCGACATGTATTCAAATCAAGAGCTGGCATAGATACACTTCATGTACGGTAAGGCGGACGGCAATGCTGCGCTGGCTCGTCGTTTGTACCAGGAGAGGTACCCACAGCGATGTCCAGATCGGAAGACATTTGTACGTCTCCATTCCCGTCTGTGCGAGTATGGAACATTCACCTCTCCTGGTTTGGGAAGGGGACGACCAAGATCTACAATTCCAGAAGTGCAGGAGGAGATTCTGGAGGCTGTGGACAGGACTCCTTCTATCAGCACACGACGGTTAGCGTTGCAAGTCAATGTTCCTCATACGACTGTCTGGAGACTGTTGAACGAGTATCAATTGTATCCTTATCATTTGCAACGTGTACAGGCCCTGTCACCAGCAGATTGCCCTGCACGAGTTAGGTTCTGTCAGTGGTTCTTGCAGCAGTGTGGTGTAAATCCGAACTTTTCTGCCGTCGTATTATTTACAGATGAAGCAAGTTCACAAGAGATGGCATAACAAATTTCCACAATCAGCATGTATGGTCGCATGAAAACCCACGTGCAACTGTTGTATCTCATCACCAGGTGCGGTTCTCCCTCAACATGTGGGCCGGTATCATTGGTGATCGATTAGTTGGACCCCATGTACTTGTAAACAGACTTACGGGGCAGGCGTACACAAACTTCCTGGAAAACACCATACCTGACGTTTTCGAAGACACTCCACTGATCAATCATCAACACATTCACTTCTTGCATGATGGCGCTCCTACACACTTCAGTCTTACGGCTCGCCGGTACTTGGATCGAAGGTTTCCTGATCGATGGATAGGTAGAGGTGGCCCAATTGCTTGGCCTCCACGCTCACCTGATCTGAACCCTCTCGATTTCTACTTGTGGGGCCATTTAAAATCATTGGTTTATTCGTCTCCGGTGCCGGATTTGGATTCCCTTCGGAATCGAATTGTGGCAAGTTGTGAGGACATACGCAATACTCCTGGAGTTTGGGATCGTGTTCGCAGGTCAATGAGACATCGATGTGAGGTCTGTATTCAAGCAGGAGGTGGACATTTTGAACATCTTCTGTAATGACAACAACCTGCGGAAAGAAAAACGTTCCAGTGAATTTCAATGTTGGGACGGCCATAACTCGGAAATGAAGCATTTCCGGCCACATGTTATAATGGACCAATTTGATTGTCTACATGTGGGAAATACATACCTGAAATTATGCCCCGTATTTTTGAAACACCGGTATACCGCGCTTCCTTTACTTCCATTCCTTCAACTTTCAAGTGTGGCTCGGAGCTTTGCGGGCAGTAAAACTATCTTCCCCCAATTGCGCCGGTAGAGGTTAGCGTTGTAGAGGCATACTTTAGACTGCCTCCCGGTGCCTGTGTAACTCCGTGACACGCCAGGTCTGCCTTTTGGTAACAGTGTTAGGCACTCATGTGCGTCCCTGCACTTGCTTTCTGCTCCGGTGTAACTCCGTGACACGCCAGGTCTGCCATCTAGTAACACTGTTAGGGACTCCTGTGTGTATCTGTGCTTGCTTTCTGCTACTGTGTAACTCCGTGACACGCCAGGTCTGCCATCTAGTAACACTGTTAGGGACTCCTGTGGGTCTCTGCGCTTGCTTTCTGCTCATGTGTAACTCAATGACACGCCTGGTCTGCCATCTAGTAACACTGTTAGGGACTCTTGTACGTCCCTGCATTTGCTTTCTGCGCCTGTGTAACTCCGTGAAACGCCAGGTCTGTCATCTAGTAACACTGTTAGAGACTCCTGTGTGTCTCTGCGTTTGCTTTCTGCTCCTGTGTGACTCAATGACACGTCTGGTCTGCCATCTAGTAACACTGTTAGGGACTCCTTTGTGTCTCTGCGCTTGCTTTCTGCTCCTGTGTAACTCAATGACACGCCTGGTCTGCCATCTAGTAACACTGTTAGGGACTCTTGTGCGTCCCTGGGTTTGCTTTCTGCTCCTGTGTAACTCAATGACACGCCTGGTCTGCCATCTACTAACACTGTTAGGGACTCTCGTGCATCCCTGCGTTTGCTTTCTGCGGCTGTGTAACTCCATGACACGCCTGTTCTGCCATCTAGTAACACTGTTAGGGACTCTTGTGCGTCCCTGGGTTTGCTTTCTGCTCCTGTGTAACTCCATGACACGCCTGGTCTGCCATCTAGTAACACTGTTAGGGACTCCTGTGTGTCTCTGCGCTTGCTTTCTGCTCCTGTGTAACTCAATGACCCGCCAGGTCTGCCATCTAGTAACACTGTTAGGGACACCTGTGTGTCTCTGCGCTTGCTTTCTGCTCCTGTGTAACTCAATGACCCGCCAGGTCTGCCATCTAGTAACACTGTTAGGGACACCTGTGTGTCTCTGCGCTTGCTTTCTGCTCCTGTGTAACTCCGTGACACGCCAGGTCTGCCATTTAGTACACTGATATGGACTCCTGTGTGTCTCTGCGCATGCTTTCTGCTCCTGTGTAACTCCGTGACACGCCAGGTCTGTCATTTAGTAACACTGTTAGGCATTCCTGTGTGTCTCTGCGCATGCTTTCTGCTCATGTGTAACTCAATTACACGCCTGGTCTGCCATTTAGTAACACTGTTAGGGACTCCTGTGTGTCTCTGCGCTTGCTTTCTGCTCCTGTGTAACTCCGTGACACGCCAGGTCTGCCGTCTAGTAACAGTGTTAGGGACTCCTGTGTGTCTCTGCGCATGCTTTCTGCTCATGTGTAACTCCGTGACACGCCAGGTCTGCCATCTAGTAACAGTGTTAGGGACTCCTGTGCGTTTCAGCCCTTGCCTTCTGTGCCTGTTGTAACTCCGTGACTCGCCAGGTCTGCCATCTAGTAACACTGTTAGGGACTCCCGTGCGTCCCTGCTCTTGCTTTCTCTCTGACCTGTGCTTACCCCTCCTCACAACCTTCCCCCGCGCAGTTACCGAGGATTCTCCGCCACTACCATGCTCTACCTCATACCTCTCTCTATACACTATTGATTTCCTCGATGGTATCAGCATATCATGTGAACACTTAATGAGTATTAGTAACCCACCAACTGGGTGGTAACACCGATACTGAAACCCTCTCCTCTGTTACCAGATTAGCTCTCCATGCGTTGATAAAGAAACGCAGTTTCAAATTTCAGGTTTTATTACGTATGACATATTTTATTTCTTTTAAAAGTCTAGGAGTTAACGTTTATTCCATACCTGCGCTGTGGTTCCTATAATCGGGTTGCGTACACAACTATGTAAAGAGTAATAGGAACATGGACATTCGAGAATATGGTATGTGCAATGTTTATGTGCCTTTGGGAAATAGTAAAAAGCCTATGACACGCCTAGGCCTCACCCCATACCTGTTTCTACCACTCTTATTCGATACCTTTTCCATAACACCTGAACTAAAACGGGTGTCTTCATGGGTTCATGTTTGAGTGTTAGATGTTTTATATCAAACCAATAGGAGACAGAGGCAAACCGCCGCGCCGTGTCCCAGTGGTTGGACCACTTGCCTCTCACCAAGGATTCGATCCCAGGCGACAGAGTATGGGATTATTAGTGGACAAAGCGGCGCAGGGACAGGTTTTCTCAGGGTTCTCAGGTTTGCCCCGCAATCGCATACCACCTGTGCTCTATCTTCATTCCTGTATCACCAGTGTCATCTCCTGCGGTGCCATATGCAGTAAAACCGGGCATTAACTCTTTGTTGTATATCGGTCTATAAGTACCGCTTGTTTTAAGCGTAACTACACAAATAGGGTGCTACCTACTGTAGGACTAATTTCATGTTATACTAACCTTGAATCATAAACGACAAGTAATCAAGACTGTTTTATGTTGTAAAGATATATACAATTATTGCCCAAAAGTGCAGTGAGTTATTTTAAATAAATAAGAGTAAAACCCACATAACTAATGTAACCCCATTAGCTTCCGAGCATCACACCGATTATTTTACTTGGGCTCTTCCCGTTCTTTACCACAGTCACTGGGATTTGAACTTGCAACATTGGGCTTTGAATGGATGGCCAGTCCATTATCTATCACCTAACACTCATGACCATTTGAACCACTTTTTGGTAGTGCCTTTGGCAGGATTATGAAAACTGGTTTAGAAGAATTTAAACTTTTAATTGGGGGAAAAGAAAGATTAATAAAAGATCTACATTTATTTTTATTTCTATTTTCTCTATTTTATATAATAATTTTATAGGTTTATTGCGATATATATTTTACTAGAACTCCACTTTTAAACTTGATTTAAAGGAAAAACGGCATATGTAGTATACTAATGCAAGCAACTAAGGGTTAAATACTGTACAAAACGTGAAATATTTTCATACTCCTCACTTTTCGCACAGGCTAATCAAGTGTCATACTTTTATACAAACCAATAAGATATTGGCTGACCCACGGCTGTAGTGAAATAAAGAAAAACACTACAGAAAACCAAAATTATCCACATAATTCTGTGCATTCACCTGTACATAACTGCAATAAGGACTGTATAATAAACAACTGTGAAAAAAATAATTTGAAGCTGATTGAGTATGAGGAAAATGCTTGCAGAAGGTCCATCCTGAAAGTTCGGACAGCTTCAGATAGTTCTGCGTAACTCTTGCGCTTGGCTCTTAATGTCATGTAGTACAATGGATTCATTTACAATGCATCATGTAAACAAAATGATCACTAAATACATATGTTAATATAGAAGCTTTAATTAAAAGTAAAGCTTTTATTTTTGCGTCAAAAACAAACATGGAGAGAGAGTGAAAGCGAATCTCACTTATCATTGTTCAAGGTCATAGATCAAAACAAGTTGCATACCTATAAAAGCTTATTGGAGGATTTAAACTTTCAGAGAAAATTTGAGACTCTTGTTAATTTTATTAAATTGTGATTTGACCGCAAGGAAGCTCGAGAAATTCTGACGAACAAAAATAACTATTTATAGAAAAAAAAACCTCCGAGAGCAGGGGCTGGCACGTGTGTGTGCATGTGTGTGTGTGTGTGTGTGTGTGTGTGTGTGTGTGTATGCATCAAGTGAACATAGTTAACATATGAAAGAAAAATTAGGTAAATACCAAACTTACAAACATGCAAGGCAAAGCTTTTCTGTAAATTTCCCTTCATAAACAACTCTCCAAGTGCCTAAAAGTGTCTCATATTTAAGTTTTCAAAAATAACTAGAGAGACTATCGTTAAAACATATATGAGATGCTCGCATGGGAAATGAAATGTACATATAAATGGTCTATGAATGGTCTTTGAAGTCATTTTCATCGAGCTCCATGTAACAGGAAACAAAAATGGATAGACAAAACTTAATTAAGTAAAAAATTGAGAGCACATGAATCCTAATGTCAAATTCCTCCTAATGTTAACTGTTCCCGAAATATTCACCATTGATTGTAGCTTTCTCCAGTTTGAAAATCTAAAAGTGTCACAGTTCACAGAAATATATAAAGGAGCGAATTTTCATTCTCTCTCTCTCTCTCTCTCTCTCTCTCTCTCTCTCTCTCTCTCTCTCACACACACACACACACACACACACACATACACACACATTCACACATCTGTAAGAACTATAAAAAGTAACTTGTAATTTAAACACATCTTATAAAACAACTTTTGAAAATTTAACCAGTGGGTGAATATATGAAACGAACATTCAAAAGAGACCGGTATACATAGAACTTAAGGTAAGTCTCCTACTTTTATTTATACAGGCTCTCGCAGAATTCAACCGCACAAATTGGCAGGGTTGTAGAGGGGTCCGAGATAAATGGTTTCAGATAGGGAACCAATGGGCTATGAGTTCTAATTCTTTGCTATAAAATGCACTAAAAGTTTGCACGCCACTAATCAAACCGCAATGGGCCGTGACATGGACACCCGGATTTCCAGAACATATATACAGTGACGTCATTTAGCACTGTGGTTAGCCTGTGGGCATATACTTCAGCTGTTGAAGGCTTATCAAGACTCTGTAGGTATCTTTTTTATGTTACGTCCTTTGTTTGCATTTTATAATGAGCCAGTCATATTTTTCTACGTTACGCAATATGATTTATTAGTACTGACAAATAAAGTAAATGTAACGTAGATTAGCACGCAGGTGCAATGTAGAACATTGCTACAACAATTGCATTTCACACCTGAAAAGGCAGACTTCTCCATACCTCTTCAAGTAGTTTCTAAAATATAGTGTATCATTGGCGTGTTATGGGCGTGTAGGTACTTCCCAATTTATAAAACAATATTATCATTGTGCCAAATGAACTTCAAATGAAATAAACATGAACAGCTAGCTCTGTAGTAAAACAAGTACCTAATTAATAACCATGCACTAGTTCTAAGCTTTCATATCTGCATGAAATGCAAATAGAAAAGAAATAATACTGTATCCAAACCACGAAATACAACAGATCACTAGAGAAATTGTTCTGCAGCTTCCCTGCAGAGATTGCATATACAGAGAAATGAATCTCGCCACCTGTCAAAAATTCCAGGAGTGCTGTGAACCGCACCAGAAGCAGCTGAACTTCGTGTCAGTATTGTTCATCTGTAAGGGAGGCTGTTAAGCATGCGCAATGGTATGCACACGTGAGCTTAGAAGTTAGGTTAGCTTAGGATGTGTGATCTCCGTTTCGCACCTCATCGAAACTATTATTTACACATAATGTGTATACTTTTACATTTTGTACACAATGTTTAGCAATTGTGTTTTTCACAGCACTGACTACTGCGCGAGGTTTTCAGAAGCATGTTCTAAATTAGCTGAAGCGGTGAAACGGCATAATGCTTATGCACGCACGTACGGATAAAATCAAAATACCGCTGTTCGAGTCCAAACAACAGCCGAGGTTTTGCTATTCCACAGCTATAACCATTACTACGTTTCAAACCACGCATTACATAAAGGCATTCACAAAACCTAATTGCTTTCTTGCATCAATCTACTCAGGTTCCTTGACAATTACTGTAATTATTATTAAACGCTACGAAGATATAATTCTCAGCCTTTTGAAAGTAATTTATACTGGAATATTTATGGTATTGGCTTCAGAAATGTAAACGAAGCGTATTAATGCTGCTCAAATTGTGTACTTCTTTGAGAAAAACAAGAAAATGAAAACACTAAAAAGCGTGAGCAGTGCAATATTTGTATAACCAGCGTTATACAGGCTCACTCACCATACGTCACAGTGGAGCACTCTAGCTAACAACACAACTGTTATCAGTGGCGTGCACACATTCAAATAACAGGCAATGTTTTCAACGTTGCAACTCCAATAATTTTAAATATTGTATTGATTGTTCCAAATACTGTAGTCCTTGGACTACTGACATGCAAATGAGGCATTCTAAATGAAAATAGGACACACACTCCACATTTTTTTTTTTTAATTTATGGCAGTGATGTGCGATCGAATACGTTCCCTATCTCCAAACAGTTTATCTAGGATCCCTGTACAATCCTTCCAATTTCTGCCATTGAATTGTGCTACATATTCCAGTTTCTATGACAGAACTGCTCTCCTCCGCTCTTCTAATCGTAAAATGCATACTTCAAAATAACTTGTAAGCAAGTATTTATTGTGATTAACGTCACGTGGAAAGAAGTATCAGTTTTGATTTTCTCTTGCGAGCATGACAATGTACATAGTAGACACAAAAGGTATTGTATGCCACACTGAGATGTTGCCGGAAATACATATCTTGGACCCCCTGAATCCAAAAGAAACAAAAACACTTTTAGAAAAAGGTCCGTGTGTGAGTGTGTGTAGGTGTTTGCAACATAGCTCTAAAACAAAAGTAGGGTAAATACCAAACTTGATATTTAAATTCAGTGTCTTCCAAAGATGCGAAACAAAGATTTTCAGGAAAACTTCCCCACCCCAAATAACCTTTACATGGAGCATTTTTCGAAAATTTCGTTTTTCCCAAAAAAAAAGCTCTAGAGTTTTAATTAAAAGGGTGTATGTTTAATATATACGCTAGTTTGAATTTTCTGGGAAGGACCTCTGAAAATCACTTTATTCTTAATGAGTTGTGTATAACTCGTAAACCACAAGCTTACCGCAAAAAAAATAATATAATTTAAATAACCTATTTATGTCATATACATTTTGTAGAGTTGACCGTTCCCTAGATATCCCATGTTATTGGTTTCACTTTTAAACTACTTTTCTCAACTGGGAAATTAACTTCCGTTTCATCTTTTTTTTATTGTTGTTTCATTTATATAATCCCCTTTAACATCTAAGGTCATATCGGGGGCTTTGCGCTTGAAACAGCTCGTTGTCTGTAAGTTCTTTTACGTTTGTTTAAATCATTTGTGGGGGATGGGAATAATTCTGGGTAAAGGAAAATTCCCCACCCCAGCCGGGAATCGAACCCGGGAACTCCGTTTGAGAAGTCAGCTCACTGACCACTCAACCATGGAAGCAGTCTCATCTCTCTTTTTCTTTTTTTTTCAGGGAATGCAAAAGAGAACCGAATGTTTGTTTCATATGACTATAACGTTTAAAAGTCTTGACTATTGGTTCAGCCTAGTGTATTCCCATTCTACTTACAAGAAGCAAGCACTAATACCAATTCTGCTAATGTTTATCTCGATTAGCATGACGTAGATAAAAGAATAATGTTTGTAAGGAAAGCTAGTTTGTGGAACAGCTAAAATCATGTGATTGGAACAGTTCAGATTTTTTACTTCCTCTACACGTACTGTGCACATAGTAGTATTGTATTCCATCCAAAAATTCGATTCGAGATCTCACGGAACTATATGTTTTGAAGTCTCCTCAATCCCAAAAAAAAGCATTTTTAGAAAAAGGTCCCACGAAATGGAGTTTTATTTATCGATGCCCTTTAACTGGTGTACTTCTAAGCGTTCCATTCTGTGAAAGACCGCTTAATGTTGTTTAGAGGCATTATGTCAGGCTTAGGTTCTTTTATGTGCTGTAAATCTACGATACGGGACCAACGGCTTTACTTCCCTTCCGAAGGAAGCCACGCTAAGGATGTTTATACCCGAAAAAATCCATCGTCCTCCGCCGGGTTTGTTCCCGCGACTTTGGGTATATGAGGCTAGCAGGAGCTCAAAAAGAAAAGACCGTTAAATATCAATTTTGCTATTTAAGTTCAGTATCTTCCAAGGATGCTACAGGCAGATTTTCCAGAAATGGTAAACGTTTTAAACATTTTGTTTATCTCAAAAATTATCTCCAAAGTTTAATATACGTATATTAAATTTGTTTAAATGACAAATAAACTTTGTGACTTTTCTGGAAAGAGCCTTTTAAGTCTTCTTTATTCTGGATGAACTTTGCAC
Source organism: Hymenopus coronatus (assembly GCA_030762935.1). NCBI lineage: Eukaryota > Metazoa > Arthropoda > Insecta > Mantodea > Hymenopodidae > Hymenopus > Hymenopus coronatus. Next base: position 139,871,690 of record CM060888.1, on the reverse strand, counting down.
AACTGGTAAACCGTAAGAGATAGATAAAAATGCAGATCCGTTAAAACACCTATTTATGCCATGCACACTTTTTGTAGATTGTAACGGGATATTTATGCTTTAATTCCCCGTGTTGTGAGCATATAAGGAACGAGACTTTATATGGTGGTGGTTTGTAGTTTACACCACACGTCGGACAGGCAGTCATATGTAATAGGAATTTTATGTTGTTGAGTTTTACGCCTCAACGTGGGTGCTTATGTGCGGTGTACCTAAGTGTCACTTCAAATCAACTCCACTACACTCACGTACCTGATACCGAAGCTGTTCTTGGATGGGTTGCCACGGCGTTGCTCAGTCTTGCACGATCAGTGACTCTCTCTGGCGTGGGTTTGGCAAGTGGGAGGAGTTATAGGAGTGATCTTTTAATTGTGAGGAAAACACTTGTAAACTTTTACTGTTATTTATTCTATAAGGAGATTCCAAAACAAGCACCTTGCTGTACACTGTTGTCCTGCTGACTGGTACTCTTACCACTCACTCACACGTACTCTCAGTTACACTGTTTCTACGTTAAGTACATGGCACAATTCACTCTCAAGTAATCACGAGCCGACTATTAAATAGGTGAGCGACGTTACTTTAATTCACTAACAGTTTCTTCTCATAACAATCTTACTTCACGGACAGAGTTTTACAGTTGCACGTCATTATTTCGCGAACAGAGTTTTTTTTACAGAACGACGACCTACCGCATCTCGTGGACAGATTCTTGACAAGACGACGTTGGCAAGAAGACGACCATCTTCCTGATTGGTTAGAAAGTCCACCAAATGACACCAACATGGCCCAAAAATCATTGCGAATCTCCCAGAATACGTCATAATAACCACGTGATACTACGAATATAAAGCAGAAGTCCCCTCGTGGGTTTTAAACTGGACTGCCCCTGTATAAGGAAATCGTACGTGACTTACACAAAAGAAGCAACTTCTCACCCTTCTCTGCAGTCTGGCGTCAGGATTCTGTGTAGCTTTCAAGTCAACAACTGACTTCTTGGTTCCGATGTATACAATTTAATAAATGTTAACTTTCTATACTTATATACATATAGATAATTAATAGAATGATTGTCATTGCTACGGCGAGGCTAATTAACGGTCTCAAGATATAACTGTTTCCGAGATATACCCTGTTACTGGTTTATATTTGAACCAACTTAAACTTTTCTCAAACGGGAGGTTAACTTTTAATTCATCTATTTTGTTATACTCCCATTAATTAAAGATAAGCAAATTTCAATAGTTTCACATAGCAATAGCCTTTACAAGTTTTTACTTTCGCTTTAGCCTGGTGTATCCCTTATTTCACTTCTACTTAGAAGGAACTAATGCACCATTTCTGCTTATGATTATCTCAATTACCACAATGTAAATAAAGGAATAATCATTTGTAACAACAGTATGTATTCTATCCAAAAATATGACGTCGAGATTTTATTTGAAATAAATAATATGAATATTTATTTCCATTCAATAAAAAAGAAACAGTTTGTGATGCTGAGCCCAATCGTGCGTAAATATTGTGGAAGGTACAAATGGATAATCTATGACGAAATATTAGATGTTTACCGAATGTTTATCTCTAATACCAAAAAATAGATAGAAAGATAAGCTTTTGTAAGCGGAGAAAGTCATATGAATGTAACTTACCAGATGATTTATGTTTACACATAACCTTAGAGTATTGCTGAGTTCTTTATTGTATAAATTTGGATGATTCAAGTTCTCTTATTTTTATTTCCGCTTTTCGTGTGAATACTATTCAAATTACTTTTACTGTTGTATTAAAGCATAAAGTCTTAGGTAGCTTAACGTTTACTATAAATAAAAAATCTGATGTGTACCATTCACATGACTTTCTCCATATCCCTGCAACAAATAATTCTTCAAAAGCTTATACTTCTGTTTACTTTATGCTAATCAGAAAAAATTAGTAGAAATAGTCTTATTACTCGCATCCTTGTAAGTAGAAGCGAAATAAGGGACAACCGTAGGTTAAAGTGATAGTCAAAATCTGGTTGCTATGTCAATGAAGTTCCTTTGTTTATACGGATAGGAGTTGACAAGTTCCAGTATGAGAAAAGTATACGTTTTTCATAGCAGAAACCAAAAATAAGGAATGTCACAAAAACGACGAACTCCACGAAAAAAAGGTATATAACATAAATTGTGTGATTTAATGTGCTCTACATTTTTTGTGCAGTAAGTTTTTGTCCATCTCTTACGATTTAGCAGTTATTCAAAATTTAGTAAAATTCATCCAGAATAAACTACTCTTCAGAGGCTATTCCCAGAAAATTCAAGATACACATTTCATTTGTCAGGTTTAATATCCGAACTTTTAATCAAAATCGCTAGAGCCATTTTTGAGAAAATAAAAATTTTCGAAAAAAGTTCCATGTAAAGGGTAGTTGGGGTGGGGGGATTTTCCTCAAAATCTTCGTGTCGCATCCCTGGAAGATACTAAACTTAAATACCAAGTTTGGTATTTTACCGACTTTTCGTTTTTGAGTTATCGTGTTCACAGACACACAGACACACGGACACACACACACACACACGGGCTTTTTTGTGAAAATGCTTTTTTTGGTTATTGGGGACCCTAAAACATATATTTCCGGTGAAATCTCGGTATCGAATTTTTGGTGGAGTGCAATACATTCTCTACACACTATGTACATAGTGCCTATAGAGAAAGTAATATTTCTCTGAGTTCTCCCTTATAGTGCGGAAGCGGCTGCCTCAGATCTAATATACTCCGCTCATTTACCATACCATTCCATTCATTCCGTTCACGTCTCGAAAAACAGTTGGCTGAGTTTTAAACGCCCATAAAAAGAATGTTTACTGCACACCTGAATACCTTTCATTTTTGCAGTATAATAGCGGAGAGCTTGAATGGTTTCGCTTTAGTTTTGGGAAAGATTGATTTATAGTTATCACCTCGCTGCATATGGTTTCTTTTGTTTGAGCTGGGCACATCTACGCACTCCCCTTCTAGCGCCCTCCCATCGTTCACACCACACAAAGCAAACAGAACATGTTCCACCGATCGGTCAGTTCGGAATTTATGACGAGAACCCCTTGGTTATAAATCTTGGCCAATGCCGTCAGCACCGGCTAGGAAAAGATATGGCGGTATTTTGCTTCAGGGGAGCTCTTCCTTCCTGGTACATCAGGTGGCACTTTTTGTGTCATACAGAAACAATTCCTCTTAAAAAGATAGGCTGGGAGCCAGGGTGCCATTTGTCTGAAAGACGTACTTATTGGTTAAACACATTCTTCTCAATCTTTGAGCTAGCAGATTCTACACGTTATCTTTTTAGCTTCTCTGCTTCTGCTTATAGTAAATAATGGAGGTTTCGTGCAATACAACGTGCCTGATTTAAAACCTGCATAGCTTCCATACTATTGCTGTACCATACATATTGGTACAGAATACCTTTTAATGCGTTTAGCACTCAGAGCAGTTCATTTTGGACTATGAAGTCGCTCTTCAAGTATTTTTACTTTCTCTATAGGCACTATGTACATAGTGTACAGAGAATGTATTGCACTCCACCAAAAAATTCGATACCGAAATTTCACCGCAAATATATATTTTAGGGCCCCCTTTATCTAAAAAAAGTATTTTCGGAAAATGGTCCGTGTGTGTGTGTGTGTGTGTGTCCGTGTGTCCGTGTGCCTGTGAACACGATAACTCAAACACGGAAAATAGGTAAAATACCAAACTTGGTATTTAAGTTTAGTATCTTCCAGGGATGCGACACGAAGCTTTTGAGAAAAATCCCCCCACCCCCAACTACCCTTTACATGGAACTTTTTTCGAAAATTTTGATTTTCTCAAAAATGGCTCTAATGATTTTGATTAAAATTTCGAATATTAAAGATATTTACCTGAAAAATAAAATGTATATCTTGAATTTTCTGAGAATAGCCTCTGAAGAGTAGTTTATTCTGGATGAATTTTACTGAATTTTGAATAACTGCTAAACTGTAAGAGATGGACAAACACTTACTACACAAAAAATGTAGAGCACATTAAAACACACAATTTATGTTACATACTTTTTTTCGTGGAGTTCGTCGTTTTTGAGACATTCCTTATTTTTGGTTTCTGCTATGAAAAACATACTTTTCTCATACAGGAACTTGTCTACTCCTATCCATATAAACAAAGGAACTTCATTGACACAGAAACCAGCTTTTGACTACCTCTTTAACCTATGGTAGTCCATTAAAGTTCGAAGGCTTTCACGGCCGGTGTTAGAATCACTTATAGAAAACAAAACCGGGCTTGTAGGCCGTGGTCCACTGGGCTTCTCCCTTCGTTCCCCAGACGTTTCGCCTGCGTCTGCGGCAGGCATCATCAGTGGCGTGTACATCTCCTACTGAGAGACCACGGAGATGTACACGCCACTGATGATGCCTGCCGCAGACGCAGGCGAAACGTCTGGGGAACGAAGGGAGAAGCCCAGTGGACCACGGCCTACAAGCCCGGTTTTGTTTTCTATAAGTGATACTATGGTAGTCCCTTATTTCGCTTCTACTTACAAGGAAGCAAGTAATAAGACTATTTCTGCTATTTTTTTCTGATTAGCATAAAGTAAATAGAAGTATAAGCTTTTTAAGAATAATTTGTTGCAGGGATATAGAGAAAGTCATGTGAATGGTACACATCAGATTTTTACTAGTGGATTTGAATCCCAAAAACTCACATTCTGGCGATTCACTCGTCCATTAAGATGAAAATGGGCTTCGTCTGTAAATCTCACATGTTCACAAATTTATCATTATCTTACAGTTTTTGTTGAAACTATTGCCCATTTCAACAGACCACGTTTTTGTTGAAATGTTAGTAACTACTTCACTTGCAGATTATACGTGAACAGATTATATAGCTCTTTTTTTTTTTAATCCTCCTGATGGACGTCGCATTTAGCCCCAATTCTCTAGCGCGTATTCGGTGTTTTTTGTTGTTTTTGACTGAGATTAACTGGCAACTATAGAATGGTAATGTTTTCTTGCATTCTCGCCTTTTTCAGTCTACCTGTAATTCTTTTATTCAGGTTAAGAACGTCCCCTGTTCATTGAATGTCTTTGTAGTAAGCAGTATTGTATTTGGAGAGATGCTATATGACATTACGTTATCGTTCGTTGTGTTTGTACCATTGACATTTTCCAAATAAATGTTAGCAGTTTTAATTCCCTCAGCCGTGGTGAAAACTAATTGCAACTTTCACCCAAACTTGCACAATAATTACCTGAAAACAGAAGAAAAATATGTTATCAACTTAGCAAAAATCACACATTGAAAACAGAGATATTTTATGGGCACAAACGATATTTCACCGAAAATTCTATGTAGAGATGACAGAGGAAATGCATGTTTTGAGGCCCCTGAATACCAATCGAGTAATTTTAGAAAATGTCCGAGTATGCATTTCTGTGTTCAGCATAATTCAAAATCGAAAAGTCGGTTAAAAACAGAATTCAGTATTTAATTTCAGGATTTTCCAACACGAAGATTTGAAGGAAATTCCCACTGCAAACTGCCATTCGATATGGCGCCGCGATAACCTGTGAGAGGAGCTCCCGAGCTTCATTTCCGTTGGGGTTTTCCTGGTCGGTGACATGGTTTCTCATCTACCATGATAGCTTTTCCATTATTCCACTTCTCATCTTTCAGGTGCAGAAGAGACGCTTGCTCCCGGGCACACTAGAGGGCTGGTTGGTCCAAGGGTCGTTTATTCACCCTCTCAGCAGTGGAACGAATTTTCGAGATTGGACGTTGTTAGGGACTGCCGCGCAACTTTCTGACTCCTCTAAAGGCTGTAGCCCCCCTGTGGTTCCCTCCCACGCTCCATTCCTTTAATACACACACACACACACACACACACACACACACACACACACACACAAACACACACACAAATGCGCGCGCAGAAAGAGAGTGAGGGACAGATACAAACACGCTAAGTTCGGAACATGTACTTTGTAGTTCCCGTGAAAACTCACATAGAATTTTTTGATAAAATATTCCATGCTATAGTAGGTGGTGTAGGATTTAAAAATGTGTATTCTGTGCATATAAAGTTGCTAATGTTGTACTCTGCATCGTGCAGATTTTTAAACTATCCGTTTTGCTCAGCCTTAAAAAGCGCATTGTTGTACAATAGTGAAATATCTACTCCAGCGAAAATGTGACAATGTAACGTTACTTTGAAAAGGGCAGGAAAAGTTTGTCTGAGAGTAATTTGAACTACAGCCATGGAAATAAATAATAATAGTGGATTAGGAACCTCATAAATTGTTCACGTCATATCTTTGCTCTTCATGGAAAAGTTGTATGCGATACACGCCTTTCAATTTGTGAAGCTAAAGCTTCAACGAAGATGATAATAATGATATCGATAGTAATAATAGTACTAATAATAATAACAACAATAGAGTCTTTAAATAAAAAATATTACTGACCAGGTCATTGGGCACAAAATATATCGTGCAATGTTTACTGACATTGACTGTCTTATGACTAAATTAAATTAAGTTGAACAACAGAGTTTCTACACAATAAATTAAGAATAAATTAGAGCTTCGAAATGGTTATAAAACAGCCATTTATATTACATAATAGATTTTCTTTGGCATTCAATTTAATAAATATGTCTCTGTTTTATATACGTTAGGCTCTATTCTCTTAGGAAGGATATTGTACAGGTTAGTTGCATTGAAACATGAGTATTAGTCCTTTACTTATTTCTAAAAATATGATGTTTTACACTCACATGACTTTCTCTAGCTGTTCTACAAACGTCTTACATAAGATTATTCTTCTTTCTGCACCTTACTAATCGAGGTACTCATTAGCATAATGTTCTTATTACTTAGTTCTTTATAAGTATGAAGAAAATAAGGGAATACACTAGGCTAAACCGATAGTCAAATGTTTTAAAAACTGTCGTTATGCGATTGTCATAACAAATAGCTTCTTCTCTTGGCCAAGAGTAGAACAAAAGAAAAACAGACACTCCCGTCTGAGAAAAGTGTAAGTACTTCACAACCGAAACTAATAACAAGGAATACCTCGAAAACGGTAAGCTCCACGTAAAAAATGTAATTGACATAACTTGTGTATTTTAACAAGACCTACATTTCTGTATAGTAAGTTTTTGTCTATTTCTTACGGTTTACTGGTTATGCCAAACTAAGCAAAATTCATTCAGAATAAACAGGTCTTTAGAAGCTATTCACAGAAAATTCAAGGTATACATTTTACTTGTCAGGTAAATATCTTTAATATACGATACTTCAATCAAAATCGTTAGAGCCATTTTTAAGAAAATCAACATTTACGAAAAAAGCTCCATGTAAAGGGTACTTTGGGGTAGGGGGATTTATCTCTAAATCTTCGTGTCGCATCCCTGAAAGATACTAAACTAAAATACCAAGTTTGGTACTTTAGCTACTTTTCGATTTTGAGTTATCGTGTTCACACACACGGACCATTTTCTGAAAATGCTTTTTCTGGATATAGGGGGTCCTATAACATGTATTTCCGGTAAAATCTCGGTATCGAGTTTTTTGGTGGAATACAATACTTCTCTATCCCTGTGTACATTGTACATACGGGGCTAGAGAAAGTAAAAATGGAATTGAATGTGCGTATGTCAAACTGTATTGTGGATTCAAAATTGCTTTCGTTTTTACTTTCTCTATACCAACTATGTGCATAGTGTATAGAGAAGGTATTGCACTCCATCAAAAATTTCGATATAGAGATTTCACCAACAATATATGTTTTAGGGTCTCCTTTATCTAAAAAAAAAAAAGTAAAAACATATTTTCAGAAAAAGGTCCGTGTGTCTGTGAACACGATAACTCAAAAACGAAAAGTCGGTAAAATACCAAACATGGTATTTAAGTTTAGAATCTTCCAGGGATGGGACACGAAGATTTTGAGAAAAATCCCCCCACCCCAAACTACCTTTTACATGGAACTTTTTTCGAAAATTTGATTTTCTAAAAAGTGTTTCTAACGATTTTGATTAAAATATTGTATATTAAAGATATTTACCCGACAAATAAAATGTATATTTTGAATTTTCTTGGAATAGCCTCTGAAGACTACTTTATTCTGAGTGAATTTTCCAGAATTTTGTATTACTGCTACACCGTAAGAGATAGACAAAAACTTAGCACACAAATAATGTAGAGCACATTAAAACACACAATTTATGTTGTATACATTCTTTTCTTGGAGTTGATCGTTTTTTAGATATTCCTAGTTTTGTTTTCAGGGTCGAAAATGTTAACTTTTCTCATACAGGAATTTGTCAACTCATGTCCATACAAACAAAAGAATTTCAGTCACATAGCAACCAGCTTTTGACTATCGCTTTAACCTATGTTACTCCCTTATTTCCTTTCTCCTTACAAGGAAGAAGGTAATAAGACTATTTCTGCTAATTTTTATTTTCTCTATAGGCACTGTGTACATAGTGTATAGAGAATGTATTGCACTCCACCAAAAAATTCGATACCGAAATTTCACCGGAAATATGTGTTTTAGGATCTCCTTTATCTAAAAAAAGCATTTTCGGAAAAAGGTCCGTGTGTGTGTGTGTGTGTCCGTGTGTCCGTGTGTCTGTCAATACGATAACTCAAAAACGAAAAGTAGGTAAAATACCAAACTTGGTATTTAAGCTTAGTATCTTCCAGGGATGCGACACGAATATTTTGGGAAAAATCCCCTCACCCCCAACTACCCTTTACATGAAACTTTTTTCGAAAACTTTTATTTTCTCAAAAATGGCTCTAAAGATTTTGATTAAAATTTCGTATATTAAAGATATTTACCTGACAAATAAATGTATATCTTGAATTTTCTGGGAATAGCCTCTGAAGAGTAGTTTATTCTGGATGAATTTTACTAAATTTTGAATAACTGCTAAACCGTAAGAGAAGGACAAAAACTTACTGCACAAAAAATGTAGAGCACGTTAAAACACACAATTTATGTTATATACATTTTTTTCGTGGAGTTCGTCGTTTTTGTGACATTCCTTATTTTTGGTTCCTGCTATGAAAAACTTATACATTTCTCATACAGGAATTTGTCAACTGCTGTCCATACAAACAAAGGAACTTAAGTGACATAGCAACTAGCTTTTGATTATCACTTTAACTTATGTTACTCCCTTATTTCACCTCTACTTACAAGGAAGCAAGTAATACGGCTATTTCTGCTAATGTTTTACTGATTAGCATGAAGTTAATATAAGTATAAGCTTTTTAGGAATAATTTGTTGCAGGGATATAGAGAAAGTCATGTGAACGGTACACAACAATTTTTTTTTAGTTGGAGACAATTCCTTTTAAACACATTTAAAGATAAGCAATAAATAAATGATATCATACACATTTAAAATTCGTTCTCTGGCAAATAAAGATGTATATTAGAAATCAGGCAAATATCTATTTATTATTATTATTATTATTATTACTATTATTATTATTATTATTATTATTTTATTATTATTATTATCATCTTTATTAGCATTAATATTATTCATTGAGACGTATGGTCAAACTGAAAATGTCAATACCATAGCCAGGATTACAACCACGGATCTCCGCAGCTCTAACCAGTTACTGCAACCACTGAATTACCATGGCAACTTGTCAGCAAGGCATTAAATTCGTATGTTTTCCGGTAAATCACAAAGTGATGTCAAATACTTCATTTCAAGCTAATCCAGTTGCAATTATAAATAGAATTAATATGTCTCCTAAATGAATTAAAAGTAAAACAAAGAATTCTTTCCAAAATTAGTTGCAATTCAATTCATAACCAAAAGTTATATAATCTTTACATGCAATACTTTAATTAGGTGTATCATTAAATAAACTCCTTCTGTAACTGAAGTTGAAGAATGAAATACCTAATTCAGCTATAGAAGCTGCTATAGCACACACACTCACACACACACACACTCACACACACACACATACACTCACACACACACATACACTCACACACACACATACACTCACACACACACATACACTCACACACACACATACACTCACACACACACATACACTCACACACACACATACACTCACACACACACATACACTCACACACACATACACTCACACACACACATACACTCACACACACATACACTCACACACACACATACACTCACACACACACACACACACACACACACACACACACACACACACTTTCCGAACAGTGAGTAGTCCTGAAGAAGCACAAAAAGTGCTCGAGAAGCAACGACTAAGAGTCAAATATCAGGTCCATCAATTATTTTGGAGGGGAGACTTGTTCTCCGAGTGAGACAATAATTTGGTTTGAAAACACGGCTCCAGGCCTTGCTGTTAATCTCCCTAACAAGACCGGTCGGTCCCCTACTCACTTTGAATAATATCGGTGTAACAGCATTTAGGGCTACTTAAGTTAAAGGGGGCTTTGTAATGATTCTCTCTGCCTACTACAGATTCCTTCTGCTTTCCCACATCACCTTGTGTCTTTAAACAAGATCGCTCCAAATCCTCGCAAAGTATTTGCTTTCCCCGGAAGCAAAAGCCTATATGAAGAGTATGAGGTAGAAACAAGGAGGATGTTATTCAAAAGCTACACCATAATGGCTTATAAAGTTAGCTGTTTTTTCCTCAATACATAGCAGTTTTAAGCATTTAACAGCCGCCGTTATTCATATTTGATTAAATTCAGAAAGAAATTCATGTTAAAATGTACGAAGCTTGAAGTATTAATCCGGCAATGCACCTTCTAGAGCTCACTCCGGGGTCACGGAATTGCCGGATTGAGGTTCGGAGCACACAGAATATAACTATGACGTGATGCAGTGGGCGTGGTCTCCACTGCCCGTTTCGAAACGCGTGGCACTATGTAGCATTGCTCACTGCCTGGCCTTGTTTAGTCCCTACTAGTAGATAAACCAGTGAACATTGAACGAGAGCGCAGATTGAAAGATGTGGAAAACACGAAAGAGCAGGCGTTTAACACTGAACAAACTTGTGGATGATTCAAACATATTTGGGGTGACAGGAGGAGAGCATTTTCTTTCGATACAGTAAATATGTATCTTGTAATTTACTGCACTAAATTTCGAGTGAGTTTCGTTGCTTTATGTTCATTGTCTTTTTAAAACTTTGCACATTATCCTGAATTTGTTGTATCAAGCTTTATACTTTAATTTGTTACAGTACAAGGCGTTTTTATTTGTTAATCCTGTCACGAAATAATTGCTTTATTGTGTTACTTTATTATTAGAAGAACGTATATAATGTCAATACATGTAATTAGCTACTTTTGGAACATATATCTCAACTTGGGCATGTCTACACTACAAACCCCTCCCCGCTACCCTCTCTTTATACCGCTGACTGTTCTATGTGTTCGTAACTGTGTGCACATCGGAACCCAAAACCGAGCTCTAGTCACTATACTCTGCTGGTCTTACAAAGCCTTACGGTTTCCTCACTTTTAAAATGGCTATTGTGCTATATCATGGAGGGAAGCTATAATGTATTTATTTGCAGAAAAATTATATATTTTCTTCAAAAGTAGATACAGAAAGTGAAGATAAAATGAAAATAAAGCTCTTATTGAATAGGATGTTTTGCCGATATTTAGCCATACAGCAGCAGAATCTTCAAGGCAAATGTATTTCTTATAGTTTTTACAAACATCTAGTTTTTTTCTGATTTTGCTTTTGCAGTCTATGCGTGCGCTCGCAGTTAGTTCCATTTCAGAGTATTTTACATCAAAAAGGTCTGAAATTCTCCTTTACTGTTATATTTGTTGTGAAGAGGCGGAAGAGAAATATGTCTCAAGAATAATAAGCTTCACTTTCAGTCATTGCTTCCTCAATCAGTTGACTAATTCTCTCTTCTTCTGCCTCGAAAGACTTTTCCATGATGCAGTTTGCAATACTTATAAGATACTAAAATAAGGTACCAAGTAAGAAAAGTCTAACGCAAAATATTAATGCAACTATGTGTGTGTGCACGGGAATAAATAAGCGACACCAGCGCACTCACGCGGCTAGACTGTGATACCTAGCATGCTAACCGGAAGATATACCTTACCTAACGCCTCCTGTTATGCTCACTTAAAGGTACTGAAAAGATAGAAACTTGGAAGCAACTGTCAAATATTGTATTAATGTGACAATGTTTTCTCACAGACCAGCTGCATGTACAAGTACTTGCGTATTAAATAAACATGTACAAATGTGGCTTTTCTTACTGAGAATTTTACGCCGCGGTAAAATGTGCGACTCGCCTTCATCCCCGTCTCCAACTTGGGGTATTGGCGACTCCCCTTACACTTAGGTAAATGTTGGATGGGGTGCTTATTCTCAATGACTCCCTTAGCATCATTTCGCTTTCGTGCCACACCTTTATTATCTTTCAGGTATACCTCTTAGCTCGCAGATGCATGCGTTTTGCGAATGCTGTTCTCGGCGTTGGGGCGGCGTTGTAATCGCTGTCCTTGCGGGGCGGGGACGTTGCCGACAGCCGGAACCCATGGTGTTGGCGGCTGCACGGCGGCTGCTGGCGTCGGGGTACAAAACTATCTGCCAAACAGGGACACCGCATACCTCTATAGCCTGTGTGGCCACCTCACTTCATCCTTTTCTCCGTGTAGTGCGTGAGGTGTCCCACACTTGTACTATCGATTTCGCAAAATGGAGATCAAAAGCATGCGGCTGTAAATAATAAATTTAAGCAACAGAAATAGGCTGTATTCTTTCCCAACACATATTTTTACGGAGAATCTGTAGTCAACTTATCCCATTATGTATTTCCAGAAGTAATGGATGCATTCAGTAACCGGGCGATAAATGCAAAGCACACGTTTCTAAACAGCAAAATTCTGCCTCTTAACGTATAAAGCATAATGAATTAAACATGGAACAGTTAAGGGAGATGTATAATATAAAATGTGTGTCATGTTTTTCAGTTACGAAATACTGATTAAGAACAAGGAGTACTTCATCAGCTGCCTACAGAAACCTCGAATTCAGACAACTACATTGTATTATCTAACGCTGATTATACGAGGCGTAACCTTAAAGTAAGTTTCCCTGGGGCCGTGAAGAGAAACATAATAGAATTTAATTGAAATATTTATTGGAACAGATACATGAAGAGTTGAGCTATTTTCAACACGTTCACCACCGGAATGCAGACATGTCATGCTGTGGGATGAACCTGTACCATAGGAGACTTCCGCCCAGCATTCAAACCAAAGTATGACAACCTCTCAGTCTGAAAATGCTGACTCGAGTTTCTTGAGGTTTCGGAACAGATGAAAATCTCTGTGAGCGAAGTCCGGGCTGTAGGGTATATGATGAAACACCATAATGCGTTCCCCATAGATCACAGACTCGTGACAAATTTCAATCGCCGCAATAATTTGAGCATTCAAGAACGTTTAACACCGAAATCACTTCCTATGTGCGGGAGCTGGAATACGAGCTGCTACAAAACTACTGTGCAGTGTTGCCAACATGTTTTTTTTTTTAAACAGTATCGGAGTCTGATCAGGACTCCGGCGCTGTATCCCCGTTTACATTTCCCCCCTAAGTTTTACTGTATGATGTCTTTTCCTTTACATAAACATATACACATTGCACAAACATCCATGCCCAGGGCGGGACTCGAACCCACGATCCCCTGCCCACGAAGCACCAAAGCGAGACGCCTTAGCGAGCGCGGCCATAGGGACCGGCACATGTTGGGCCGAATGAAGTATACGCGAACCGACTGAGGCATGGGGGGGGGTGAGGAGAAAGAAAGCATGATGTCGAATAGTATTGCAAAAACGAAGAACCCTAATCTTATTTCGCTCAGAGCAAAGGCTTCATAATCATCTTATCATCATTATCGATTTAAATGCGCGATATTTAGTATGTATGAAGATATTAAGAAAGAGCATTTAAATTAACGAATAAAATTACAGACTACAGAAAATTGGCACTATAATGTTCGAAGAAAGCAAAGTGTTAGAATTTCTCAAATTTATAAACCTACAAGTCGAAGACATCCCGACTGAATAATTTTATTTAAAGTCGGAACAAATCATTAGTGGTCTAATCTCTGCTATGTGGTGATGGTGATGAACGTTCTGTTCGCAATTTAACTGTTCAGTTTTTCTTTATTTTCTTTCTGCTTTTCTATTAGTTTTTCCGGTTTGCCTTCCTGTTAGTTTTTCTGTTTTTTTATAGATATACACACATTTCCATGCCCAAGGTGGGACTCGAACCCGCGATCCCCTGATTTAGACACTAGCGAGCGCTGCACCTGTTCGTACCTGTTCGATGGCTCCACGATAACGCTGATTCGACTCCCGGTGACCATCCGCTCCGAATATTTTTTAGGTTTTCCCCTGATCCCCAAAACGAATGCTGGGTTGGTGTATTCTACTGTGTTTCTCCTTCCCTCGTTGCATTTCTGTTTAGTTTTTTAGGTTGACTACGGGCTGCTAGTGGACAGATGGCTCAGAGGCTTGCGATTTGGAACTTTGTGACACTACCTTGATCGTGTTTCCAGTCCCGCTAGAGGAACTCTCGGAGCGACCTTCTCCTGGCCGGGTGGTCAGGGAACTCTGTACGTCTGTTGTCCAGGAGCCAGGAGCTGGAACTAGTCGCCCGAGTGTACTCGGGCGGGGGCAAATCACCACGGTACCTATCCGCTTTTCTTGCGGATTTACCCGTGTGATATAAAAGATGTAGTCTTATGCAAGCGTTTTTGTCTTTGTCAAAGTAATTGGGCAGGGTGTTGCCTCTGTGCAGCCGGCGCGGGCTGGGTTACCTATCTGAGTGGCCACCCACCCAGAGAGGGACCAGGCCCGATGCAGCTTACTTTGGCCAGCCGCTTGCGGGCTGTCAAGGAAAGCAGTGCCGGCTAGCGGGGAGACCTGAAGGGATGTAGGTACGGGGTGGGGGAAGCCAGTGTTGCAGATCTGGTCGGAGTACAACTGGATGGTCACCCTTCCGAGTCGTGACCATGCCCGATGCTGCTTAACTTGGCTGGTAGAACAATAAAGGGAGAGGCGGCCGGAAAACTACCATCCCAAGGCGTCCTTGGGAAGGCGGCAGCTTACGCGTCTCCTTGGTAGCGTGTGTTCGTAAAGACCGAGAGTGTTCACCTGGGGATTTGGGTGGGGAGCAAGTTTAGTGTATATTGTGCGAGCTCTTTCTCGCACAACGTCCACTATGTAAGGGATTCCGGAGTGGGAATGGAGAATGTGTGACGGGAATCTGCGGTCTGTGCCGTATATCATCCTCAATGCCCTGTTCCGCACGGCCTGCAGCCTGCGGATGGTGGAACGAGCCACCGAACCCCAGACCTCACAGCCGTACAGCATCAGGGATGACTGCGCAGTACAGCCGTAGTTTTAGGTGTATAGGCATGGTGGAGCGGAAGATGGGGAACAACTGCCGCAGGGCAGCGTGTCCCAAACCGACCTTCTCCCTGACATGTGGAGTGAAAGTAAGGCCGCGGTCGAGGAGGACTCCGAGGTATTTGGCGGAGCGGACCCAGGGGATCCGCCGCCGCCGCAACCTCAGCGACCTCTCCGGTCGCCAGCCACGGACTTTAGCCAGCAGTAGAGCTGAGCTCTTCTGCGGGCTGATGGCCATCCGCCACTGTTCACTCCATCTGCCTATGGCCTGGAGCTGTCTCTGTAGCGGGGGGAAGCAATATCGGGCGTTCTTGTTACGCGCCATTATGAGGACATCGTCGGCATACTGGCACGTAACTGTACTGGGTTCTGTGGGGAAGTCGGACATGTAGGCAGCAAAGAGTAACGGCGACAGCACGCTGCCTTCCGGCACTCCCGCCGCTATGGGTCTGACTGTGGAATGCCTCCCCTCCACCCTCACCCTGAAAGTGCGGTCCCGAAGGAAGCTACTAAGCAGGTGAAGGTAGGGGGGAGGAATTTCTGCGTTCTTGAGCTTGTACAAGAGTCCCTGATGCCACGTGGTGGCGAAGGCCTTTTCCACGTCCAAGAGCACCGCGACTGTTTTGAAGTTGTCCTGGAAGCCCAGGGCAGCCTTCTCAGCCAGTGGCAGCAACTGCAGGGTTGTGGAATGTCCAGTACGGAAACCAAACTGATGATCCGGGAGTAGGAGTCTCTCTTGGAAGAGAGGGGTGAGGCGAGGTAGGAGTAACCGCTCGAATACTTTCAAGACGATCGGAAGTAAGCTAATAGATCTGTAGCTTGACGGGAAGACCGGGTCCTTGCCGGGTTTCAAAATGCATACCACCCGCGCCTCCTTCCAACACGTTGGAAAGTGACGTAGGTGCAGGCATGCATTGTAAATCCGCGTCAGGTGGATTACGGCCTTTCTGGGTAGGTGCTGGAGCATAGGCGCCGTAACGCCGTCATGTCCAGGGGCTTTGTTAGGCTTTAGGTGGTTGAGTTGGGAAGCCACCTCTTTCGGGGTGACTAAAGGAATGCGGATCTCCTCATGGGGCGGCGGAGGCTCCTCATAGAGGTAGTTTACCGTCGCTTCCACGAGCTCAGTAAAGTCCTCATCCTGGGGGTCTTCACGGGGTTCGAATTGGGACTCCAGATAATCTGCGAAATCCGTGGCTTTATCCTGGGGCTCAAAAGAGAGTCTCCCACGGGAGCCATGGATGGGATGCTGAAACTGACTTTTGTCTTTCCTGAGGGATCGGATGATCCTCCAGGGTTGTTTCTCTTCCAAGTTTATATGTGCCATTGTGTGTTCCCAGGCCGCTTTGCGGTGCGCGCGAAGCAGGCGCCTTGCCAGGGATTTGAACCGCTGGTACACTGCTTGGATCCTGGGATGGCGGAAGCGCTGCCATAGCTTCCGTACGGTCGCCTTGGCTTTTAGCAGCTGCCGGAGTTCATTCGGTATGGTTCTCGGGTTAGGTTTGTTAGATGGGATGCGGTATGTATGCGCGCGTACCACATTCAGGAGTTGGCGGGAGAAGGCCGTGGCTGCCGCTTCCAGCGCTTCGATGGAATCGATGCGCGGTCGCGGGTCCACGGTTTGGTTTAGGTCTAGGACGGCTGCGTCCCAGTCTATCTCATTTATCCAGTCTGGTGTTACCAGAGCTGATACGGTCTCGGTTGTATCCACCACGACAGGGTCATGGTCGGAGTCCAACTCGTTGACCGCCGAGAGGTCTAGATGAAATGGTGTGTTCTTGGTGATTATGATGTCAAGAACATCCGGTCTGCCGCGAGCCGGATGACACGTAGGTCCTCTCGGTCCGTGCGCGACGAGGGCGGGGTTTCCGCTGATGAGGCGGTAGAGCCCGCGGCCTCGGGGGTTGTTGGTGCGGCTGTGCCAGAGGGCATGTTTCGCGTTGAGATCTCCTGCGATGCATACCACTGGGTGAAGGTTGAGTAGGGTGGTGTAGTCCGCTTCATGGAAGCGGTGGTTTTGTGGGTCATATGCAGCTATCAGTAGCGCGTCTAGCCCGGCAACGGCAAGCCGGATTGCACAGGCCTCCACGTGCTCTAGTGCTGGGAGTTGGACAGGAGTATGGGTTATGTGGTTCTTAATGAAGATAGCTGTACCGCCACCCTGTCGGCCGACCCGATCGGACCGATGGGTGACGTAACTAGGCAGCGAGAAGTCAGTAACAGCATCCAGATGGGTTTCGCAAACCATCAGGATGTCAATTCCGTACGATTGTACAAACTCAATGACGCCTGGGCGTTGCCCCCGGATGCCGTTCGCGTTCCAGTACGCGAGTCGCAATGGTCTCCGAACGAATCTAGAGGCCATTACTTAGCGGAACCCGGGTACAACTGCTCCAAGGTTTGGAGGAACAGGGTGTGTTTCTGGAGGGGGGAGAGTCTGGGTTTGCTGTACTGCAACTTGAAGTTTCGCAGTACAGGTAGGACCTTACTTAGGAGGTCACCGAACCACAGGGCTAGGTCCTGAAGTTCATCCAGGTCCGCCTGTGGGATGGCCGCTGTAAATGCCGAGGAAGCCGCTGTTGTGGTAGGTGCAGCGGGAGCCTCCGCTACCGGAGTCGGTACTGTGGCGGCCGCTACTGGAGCTTCCACCACTGGTAGCTGCTGGAGTGCTGGGGGCGTGGCCTCGGGTCTCACAGAGGTGGGCGCCTCTGATTGGCCCGACTGGCCGGCCGCCCGACGGTTCTTCTTTCCTCTCCTCCTGGACTTCTTTTTTGGAGAAGTCCGGCGTGGGCCCTCTGTCGAGGGCGTCGGGGCGGCTTCCTCCGTTGAAGTAGGCGGACCAGGTTGGGGGGTTGGGGTCTCCGCCAAGGACGGAGCTGGCACGGTCTCTGCAGTGACTGCGGGGCTGGGAGTTGCTGCTGCCTCAGCGGCGCGCAGTGTTCCCTCAGCGCGGTTTAGTGCCGAGGAGAAGGACACCCCAGGGCGCACATTAGCTGGCTCCTGGGGGCCTCCACGGCGCTTGCGCTCGCACACACTGCTAGAGTGGTTGAAGCCCATGCACCTATGGCACTGCACAGGTCCCTCTTTGCCGTGGTATCTCTCGATACGCACGACGGTGAAGATAAGCCGAAAGGACGGCGTCTATCGGCTGAACTGACTGGGCGCGTTCCCTTGGTACCACGACCAGGAATAAGGGCATGGGCACTCGCTGAGTGCCGTCGTCTGTTGCCACCGTCTTACTGAGACGTGCCACGGAGGTAGGGGTGATGTTGTACTCGTCCTGAAGAGCCGCCTTGACATCCTCAGGGGTGCAGTCGGAGTCAAGGCCCCGAATTATCCTACGCTCCACGTAGGGCCGCTGCAGCGAGTAGCTGTAAAACGGGATTTGTTCGTCCCGTAGTACTGCCTTCGCTGCCTCGAAATCCCTTTCCGAGGAGGTATGGAGGTGGACTTTCCTTTGCTTCCGCTGGGCCTCGAAGGGGCCCCTAAGCTTCGTTGCCAGCTTTCTCATAACCACAACGTGGTTGCGGAAAGCGTCGGCAACTATAGGCGGGATTTTTCTCCCCCCTTGGGTTGGGGGTTGGTTAATTCCCTGTGGTGGTGCGGCTGGGTTGGGGGAGGAACGACCGCTTCTGCGGCCCCCTGCGTGGACAGTTATCCACGGCCCGTCAGGTTCGACGTCGGTGTCAGAGTCGGGCATAGGAATGGTGTAAGGACTGGTTGGATCCTGCCCGGTTTGAACACTCTCAACCGCTACGAGGCGTTGAGGCGAGGATGGCTTGCGCCTGTTGCTGCCGCCAATAGACGTCCTGCTTCGCTTGCGCGAAGGTTCGGCCGTCTCTGGTGAGGGAGTAGGTAGACTTGTGCTGGGTCTTGGCTGTTGCCCGTCATCGTTAGTCAGAGTCGGTGCGGTTGCCCTACGGCTGTCCGCAGAGGACCGGACCTCCTTAGAGGAGGCGCCTGTGCGAGCCATATCGGCTCGAGGTTTCAGGCCAATGGCCTTCACCCTTGGCTTTGGCCTTACGGACCCGCTGTATGCGTTGTCTGTCGGTCTAGTCAGGTCAATGGAAAGAAAGATGACAGTAGAAGAGAAGTAGGAAAGTAGGGGAGTTCCTGCTCTTTCAAATTGACAGCAAGCTGTCTGTGGGGCCGCTCGCACACTGGCGGCGGAACGGCAAGCTAATAGGGGGTCAGAGCCCACTGCGTTGCCGCTGTGTAGAAGCCGAACACCCGCAGGCGTCGGAGCTGCAAGCTAGTAGAGGGACGAATGCCCACTGCGTTGCCGCTGGGGGAATGCTGCCGTGGCTCCTGCTGCTGCTGCCGCTGCTGCCAGATCCGCCGGTAGGTGGTGCCGTGGCTGCAGACGAGATGTTGGCCCTCTCCGAAACGTGGGTCGGATCCGAAACCGAAACGAAAAAACCACGTCTGTTGTCTGTGCGGGCCTAAGATTCGTTCACCTCATCCGTTCCCTGTTCCTCCCAGAATGTAAGCACAAAAGTTCACTGGGGTAAGAAGCTTGGTGTTCCCCTCATCAAGTGCTGGTTGCAATTTACTGCCTGAGATAATCTATTCCTACAATATTATTTGAGAATGAATAATGAGTAAGCGTGTATTTATTGACATAACAATATCATACGTACATAGAATTTCAACAGTCCCACGGGTCCTCAGACCATACGTGCTTTTGTATACATACTAAAAACAATATTAAAACAACAAGCCCGTCTGGGTAGCGTGGTGGTAGCATGTCTGCTTCACGTTCAAAAGGTCATGAGTTCGAATCTCGCTTAGGGTGAGTTACCCGGGTAAGGTTTTTTTTCGGGGTTTTCCCTTATCCTGAGAAGACGAATGTCGAGTGACTTTAAGCTCCATGGACCCCGAGATCATTTGAGCATCATATCATCAATTGCATTCATCGTCCGATATGACCAAACCAGGTTAAAGGACGTTAAACTAAAAAAAAAAAAAAAAAAAAAAAAAAAACTAAGAGTAAAAGCGAAAATAAAAAGACAAAGGTAATCTACAATCAAAAGCAATATTAAAACAACTATAAAAAAATAAGATTAAACCCGAAAAAATAAAAATACAAAGATATTCAATTAGGTATAGCAATTTAAATTTACAGCAAAGAGTACACTTTCATGTACCTTCTTATAATTGATAACTACATTTAAAAGAAGCATATACACATAATATATGAAACCATAATACAACAGTGACCTAAGTATGACATTATATATATATATATATATGTAGAATATTGTAGTCGCTTTTGTTTAGTTGAACTTATTTGAACGTATTCCTCTCTATTGGCAGCCTGCTCAGACCTCAGCTGTCTTTCCTTAAGTATAAATTTACCTAGCCCTTCCATGTGTTCCGCGCCTGCCAGTAGCGTCCAACATGCTTCTAGCCCTACATTCGCGGTGGTAAAGAATCGCGGTAAATATTTTTCCCGCCATTCCTCTGTACCCCTACATCTTGCCAAAATGTGAGTCCACGACTCTTCCTCCTCGCAAATGGGACAGATTCTCGTACCATTCTCGTCAGAAATTTTCGTGCTCCTCCATGCTCCTAGTCTAATCCACGCGAGCCCTTCTCTAATGAGTTTGGTACCTGTTTTGATGTATTGTTCCATACCCCACTCCGATTTTAGCCCAGTCTGTACTTCTAATGAAACCTTTTCTGTGTATTGCGCAATTATTTGCTGTCTGTCAATATCACAGAGGCAGTTGTTAATTTGCCTCCAAATACTCCGCCTGTTTGCCTGCTCCGCCATCCAAATGTGTCCCATACCAATGGTTTCCAACCCTTTCTTTAATTTTGATGCCCACATCGACTTACCTTCCATTCGCAACTGTTGACGGTAGCAGACTGCCCTAATTAGAGATTGGTTTCCGTGAACGATTGTCATCCAATATTTAACTGCTCTGATTTTACACCCTATCGTTTCACTATGTTCCCCGAATTCCCTCATTATTCCGCAGTTTGCCGTACCCCTCCCTACACCCAGAATTCCTTTCAAAAATTGGGTCCTCACTTGGTCCAGATTCCTTGTTTGTTCCCACCCCCATATTTCTCCTCCATATGTCATCGTGGATCTAACTGTCGCTCCGTATACATTATGGATGTCGCTCCATTAAGGCTATGGATGTATTCGGAATTGTTAACTTGTATCCCAGCTTGCCATAAGAGGTGGAAATTAATACTTTGAAAACACTTCAAAATATAAAGATGTATGTACACAATACACGAAGCTGTGAAATATTGATATTAATACTTTCATACTAGCCTGCGTTGGGGAGTTGAATTCAAACTTTAATCGTTTATTGTCATGAACACGAACCTCGTTAGTTCGACTGTTCATGTGTATGCTCAGATATCTATTAAACGTTTTCTAATTTATTATAAGATAACTTGCTTCTTCATCTTTCTTCTTCTTCCTTCATTTCTAACTGTAGCAGGCTACATATTCTGTTTGGTCTTTCAATATTTCTTTTCCCTATTGGTTTATACATCTTAAAATAGTTTATCTATAGTCATTCTTTCAAATGTACAGAGTATATCAATAGTTCAGCTATTGCAGGTGAATTTTGAATTCTTGAACTGTTATGTCGCTTCTGCGCGTGTGTGGATTAATGTCATTGCTCATAATTCCGAGTGTTTCCCCGATATCGGAAACTCACTTGTCAATATATTTTCCTCCATTTCCATCTTTCTCCCCTTCATCCTCTGTCTTTCATTCTCCTTTCTATCCCAAAATTTATTCTTTTTTTCTCTCGTTTGCACTTTTTCCACCTGTCACTTTCATCTCATCTCTCTCTCTCTAACTCTCTCTCTCTCTCTCTGTCTCTCTCTCTGTCTCTGTCCCTCTCTCTCTCTCTCTCTCTCTCTCTCGTCCTGCTCCCTGGGCAACTTAAATATAATGGGACTAACACTATTTTTCTGTTCGATAATTCTATTAAAACAATCATACAAAAGGTTCCTTACGCTCTTTTACGATGGACTATACTCTGCTCGTGGTAAAGATTCTTGATGTGAGCCATTTACGTGACTTTCTCTACCTGAGTTGTAACAAACTATTCTTTAAAATATTTTCTCCTATTTAGCTCATGCAAATCAAGTTAAGCATTAGCTGTAATGTTATATAGTTCCTTATAAATAGAAGGGAAGTAAGGTAATACAGTAGGCTAAATCGATAGGCGTATCTTTAAAAAGAGGGTTTCCATAAAATTGAAGTTCGGTTCTCTTAGCATGGCCAGGAGTAAATCAAAGATAAATGAATGACAAATCCCTGTTTGAGAAAAATTTAAGTGTTTTAAAACTGAAATCAATAAAAATATCTCCGGAGTAGTTAATGCTTCAGAAATGTATATAACAAAAATTGTATGTTTTAACAAGATCTACATTTTTTGTGTAGTGAGTTTTTGTTTTATCTTTTATTGGTTGCCACTTATGCAAAAGCTATCCAGAATGAAGAGATATTCAGAGGCTACTCTCAGAAAATTCAAGATATACATTTTATTTATCCTGCAAATATTTTTAATATGCGGTATTTTCATCAAAATTGTTAGAGCCTATTGTTAGAAACAAAATTTTTGAAAGTGTTGTCATATAAAGGGTAGCTCGGGGTGTTTTTTTTTTCTAACAGAGTTTTCGTTTTTGAGTTATAGTGTTCCCAGAAATACACATGGATACTCGAACACACGTGCACAGGGTACCCTAAAATGTCTATTTCTAGTGAATTCTCAGTATCAAACAATTTTTGGGTGAAATGCATTACCATCTCTACCTATGTGCTATGCACTAAGTAGAAAAAGTAACAATGAACAATTGGTATAATTATTAAATATTTATCCTCCCGAATTTTTACTTTCTCTTCACGTACTATGTACATAGTGTATAGAGAAGTTATTGTATTGCACCCAAAAATTCGATACCGAGATTTCACCGGAAATACATGTTTAGGGTCCCCCTGAATTCAAAAAAAGCATTTTTGGAAAAAGGTCCGTGTGTGTGCGAGTGTGTGTGTGTGTGTGTGTGTCTGTGTGTCTGTGGACAGCATAGCTCAAAAACGAAAAGACCGTTAAACACCAAACTTGGTATTTAAGTTTGGTATCTTCCAAGGATGCGACACGAAGATTTTCAAGAAAATCCCCCCCCCACCTCCAACTACCTTTTACATGGAATTTTTTTCGAGCATTTTGATTTTCTCAAAAATGGCTTTAACGATTTTGATTAAAATATCATATGAAAGATATTAACACGACAAATAAAATGTATATCTTGAATTTTCTGAGAATAGTCTCTGAAGAGTATTTTATTCTGATGAATTTTACGGAATTTTGCATAACTGCTAAACCGTAAGAGATGGACAAAAACTTACCACATGGAAAATGTAGAGCACATTAAAACATACAATTTATGTTATATACATTTTTGTGGAGTTCATCGTTTTTAAGATATTGCTTGTCATTAATTTCAGCTTTGAAAAACTTATACTTTTCTCATACAGGAATTTATCAACTCGTATCCATATAAACAAAGGAACACCAGCTTTTGACTGTCACTTTAACCTATGGTACTCCCTTATTTTACTTCTACTTACAAGGAAGCAAGGTATTTCTGCTAAGTTTGTCTCAATTAGCATGAAGTAAATAGAAGCTTAAACTTTTTAACAATAATTTGATGCAGAGATGTAGAGAAAGCCATGTGAATGGAACACATCGGATTTTTTGTGTAGTAATGGTTTATATATAGTTTACGGTTTACCAGTTATGCAAAAAGCCATCCAAAATGAAGAGCATATCCGAGGCTATGCCAGAAAATGCAACACATGCATTTCATCTGTTATGGAAATGTCTAAAAACATTGCATTTTAATCCAAATCGTTAGAACCATTTTTGAGAAAATCAAAATTTACAAAATAAGTGTCAGGTAAAATGGTAGTTTGAAAATCTTCACGTGGCTCACTTGGAAAATACTGAACTTAAATATCAAGCTCAATATTTAACAAAATTTTCATTTTTTGATTAATATTATGCACACACACAGACACACACACACAAGCGCGTGCTGCCCTCGCGCACAAATCCACCCATTTATAGAAATGCTTTTTTTGAATTCAGGGATCCTAGAACATAATATGTTATATAGTATATTATATAAACAGATATCGGTGAAATCTTGGCATCGAACTTTTGTGCGGAATACAGTACCTTCTCCCCCTACTATTTAAGTGCGTTATACATGGCAGAGAAGGTAATAAAAGTACTATTAGACTATTTAAATACTAACACATAAAACTGCATAGAAAATGTTCAATTCTTTTGGTTGTTTTAGAAAGAACAATATTAAACATTTAAATAGGTATAATTTTTGTTACAGTTTGAATAAATTATATCATTTCATGAGCAATTTATAAGCAGTTAGAGGAAAACAGTATGCCAATTTTTTAAGCTTCAAGTTTCTGCTGAAAATGTTAACAAGATTAGTAACAAACTCCTTCATTGGGGACAAACTAAACTGTAAATTGAGTGAAAGCATTGAAAGTAAATACAGGCCGTCAGGTTGTGTACTCGTGTAAATTGTCACATGTCAAAGCATTGAACATCTCTGAGAGCAGCAGTCATAGAAGCTTAACGACTCAAAGTATTTAAGTACATACACAAATTACATTTGGTGAAGTATGTTACTAAATGACAATTACAAAATCAAAAGCCTGAAGATTTGAAAGTACTTACTAAAACAATTGAATGACCGTCACTTAATTTATGTCAAAGCAGATAAGGGTACCAAAATGTAGTTATGAATATTTCAGACTAGAGCGATAGAGTATTAGATTTATTACAGACAGCAGATTATTAGAAGTAAAACGAGATCCAGTCAATAAAAGCATAAAATCCATTAGTAAAAGTATTGCACATTCATCAACCTTAACTAAAAGTCAGTAATCCTATACTACCTTGGATTTATCGCTTACCCAAAACACACAAGAGTGGTAACAGTATGCGCCCTATCATTAATATGTAATATAAGTTATCGTCTAGCAAAATGGTTAACATAAAAAACTCTTTGAATTAATAGATGGAATTAAATATCTACAGGTCAATTAAGAGGACCTGTTAATTTACTTTGATGTATCTTCTTTGTTCACCAATATTCATAAAAACAAAATTCCATAATTACAATAAAACTGGCTCTGTACACAAAACTTAGGAGAAATACAGATACAATATTTAATTTCACTGACGATGTGTTGTATTAAACAGATTGTTTCTCCTTTAATACCAAAAATTATCAACAAACACATGAACTAGCAATGGGCAACTCCTTGTCACCTCTAATAGCATATGAGCAACTAAGAAACAAATATTAAAAAATACTGTTCCATTTTTAAAATATGGTTCAGATATGTAAATAACATATATGTATTTTACATAATACCAAAAGATAAAGTACACACCATTTTAAATATTTTAAATCTGAAGATCACTCCATTCATTACACAATAGAGCTACAACCAAAAAAAAAAAAAAAAAGCCTGCCGTTTTTAGATTTGAAGCTTGCTAAATTAGCAATAATCCACAATTTGGAATTTACATAAACCAACCCACAATTACATCAAACAAAGCTCATATAATCCAAGGATACATCAACATGCAGTATTTCAGAGCTTAACACATACGTTAATTATTATCTCTGAAAAACTGTATTTGAGAAGGAATACATATACAGTAAATGAAGTTTCAGACAATGATTTTGAACCACTAATTCTGAAGTTTATATATGTACTTTGAAGCAATAAAATTCTAAAAATAAAATACAAAATACTTCCTTCCACTACCTTCCACCCATGGGCATTTAGGAAATTGAAAGGAGCTTCAAACAAGGAAATACTCAACTAGCTCCTTACAATACATATAATTTAAAAGCGTTGCTGAATAAACCTTTGAACGAAACAAAGATTATGGTAAACAATCCGGTATATACCAGAATAATTGTAAAAACTTCGAAGGTATATATACATTGGTAAAACAAAAAGGGACTTGAAGATACGTCAAAGAGAACATTTAAGAAATATTGAATTAAAACAAACAGAAAGATCATCTGTAGCTCATTTTTGAGATAAGCGACACAAATTTGACAACGGATAAAACTTCTCAAGCCATTACAAAACCCCGGGGCATTTGGATATTTGGGGAAAAATTGTTATTTTGAAAAATCAAAACAGTAAAATTTTGAATGTTTAAATATCGCTCTGGAATTTTTTATATGAAATGCTAAAATATGATACTAGTATCAACAACAACACACAGATGGCAGAAGTCACTATTCACTAGTCACCACAAAATAGTACCATTATCAACCAGCGGAGCCCCATTGTGCCAAAAAACCCTGATGAAGAAGGACTTACTGAGGTCCAAAAATCCGAATCCGGCTTTGGAGAAACACCACATAAAAATGAGTGAGTAGTATTAAAACTTGGTACAATTATTTCTTCATATAGGCTATTGAACCCGAAGAACTGAAACACTGTGAATTCTTATTAATTCATAGTTAACATTTTGTTCTTCAAATATAATTATTTTGAGCGTTTTCATTTTATCGACTACCTTTTGAGACCCGAGCCGGTCAATTTTGTTGATAACATATTCCGTTTTTCCAGCTGCCACGTATGTGACAAAACAAAAATTAGCGAGCTGCCTCTTTAATCATGTGCTGTTATTTATCAACGTATTATATTTTAATAACAAATGTATGAACTGAATACCATATTATACCTTAGTTTATTCGCGATATTATGTTCCTGTGCTGTACTATTATGGCACGGAGGGATAGAAAGATAACGAAATATTATCATATAGTGCTTTGAATTAGAAGGAGAAGACGATCCTTTCAATGGCATTGTGAAATAAGTTTGCAACTAAACGGAATATGACTATCCTGATTACACTCCCTTGCGTCACGATAAATAAGACAGCGCGAGTACAAGCAAATAAGACCGTGTGCAGGAGATAGCATAAACGTTTTTTTTTAATTTAACCTTATGTTGCCATGAATAGCTCAGTAAATTTCAGACCTATGTTGCTATTTAATTTAACTGTGTGATGCCATGAGTATCCCAGTAGTTATCAGACCAATAGTGTAATTTAATTTAACTGTGTGATGCCATGAGTATCTCAGTAGTTATCATAACTACAGTGTAATTTAATTTAACTTCATGTTGTCATGAGTATCTCAGTAGTTATCAAACCTATAGTGTAATTTAATTTAACTGTGTGATACAATGAGTATCTCAGTAGTTATCATACCTATACTGCAATTTAATTTAACTTCATGATGCCATGAGTATCTCAGTAGTTATCATACCTATAGTGTAATTTAATTTTAGTGTGTGATGCCATGAGTATCTCAGTAGTTATCATACCTATAGTGTAATTTAATTTAACTTCATGTTGTCATGAGTATCTCAGTAGTTATGATACCTATAGTGTAATTTAATTTAACTGTGTGATGCCATGAGTATCTCAGCAGATATCATACTTATAGTGTAATGTAATTATACTGTGTGATGCCATGAGTATCTCAGTAGTTATAATACCTATAGTGTAATTTAATTTAACTGTGTGATGCCATGAGTATCTCAGTAGTTATCATGCCTATACTGTAATTTAATTTAACTTCATGTTGTCATGAGTATCTCAATAGTTATCATACCTATAGTGTAATTTAATTTAACTTCATGATACCATGATTATCCAAGTAGTTATCATACCTATAGTGTAATTTAATTTAACTGTGTGATGCCATGAGTATCTTAGTAGTTATCATACCTATAGTGCAATTTAATTTAACTTCATGTTGTCATGAGTATCTCAGTAGATATCATACCTATAGTGTAATTTAATTTAACTGTGTGATGCCATGAGTATCTCAGTAGTTATCATACCTATAGTGTAATGTAATTTAACTTCATGTTGTCATGAGTATCTCAGTAGTTATCATACCTATACTGTAATTTAATTTAACTGTGTGATGCCATGAGTATCTCAGTAGTAATCATACCTATAGTGTAATTAAATTTAACTTCATGTTGTCATGAGTAACTCAGTAGTTATCATACTTATAGTGTAATTTAATTTAACTTCATGATACCCTGATTATCTTCGTTGTTATCATACCTATAGGGTAATTTAATTTAACTGTGTGATGCCATGAGTATCTCAGTAGTTATCATACCTATAGTGCAATTTAATTTAACTTCATGTTGTCATGAGTAACTCAGTAGTTATCATGCTTATAGTGTAATTTAATTTAACTTCATGATGCCCTGATTATCTTCGTTGTTATCATACCTATAGGGTAATTTAATTTAACTGTGTGATGCCATGAGTATCTCAGTAGTTATCATACCTATAGTGTAATTTAATTTAACTGTGTGATGCCATGAGTATCTCAGTAGCTATCATACCTATAGTGTAATGTAATTTAACTTCATGTTGTCATGAGTATCTCAGTAGATATCATACCTATAGTGTAATTTAATTTAACTGTGTGATGCCATGAGTATCTCAGTAGTTATCATACCTATAGTGTAATGTAATTTAACTTCATGTTGTCATGAGTATCTCAGTAGTTATCATACCTATACTGTAATTTAATTTAACTGTGTGATGCCATGAGTATCTCAGTAGTAATCATACCTATAGTGTAATTAAATTTAACTTCATGTTGTCATGAGTATCTCAGTATTTATCATACCTATAGTGTAATTTAATTTAACTGTGTGATGCCATGAGTATCTCAGTAGATATCATACCTATAGTGTAATTTAATTTAACTGTGTGATGCCATGAGTATCTCAGTGGTTATCATACCTATAGTGTAATTTAATTTAACTGTGTGATGCCATGAGTATCTCAGTGGTTATCATACCTATAGTGTAATTTCATTTAACTGTGTGATGCCATGAGTATCTCAGTGATTATCATACCTATAGTGTAATTTAATTTAACTGTGTGATGCCATGAGTATCTCAGTAGCAATCATACCTATAGTGTAATTTAATTTAACTTCATGTTGTCATGAGTATCTCAGTATTTATCATACCTATAGTGTAATTTAATTTAACTGTGTGATGCCATGAGTATCTCAGTGGTTATCATACCTATAGTGTAATTTAATTTAACTGTGTGATGCCATGAGTATCTCAGTGGTTATCATACCTATAGTGTAATTTAATTTAACTGTGTGATGCCATGAGTATCTCAGTATTTATCATACCTATAGTGTAATTTAGTTTAACTGTGTGATGCCATGAGTATCTAAGTGATTATCATACCTATAGTGTAATTTAATTTAACTTCATGTTGCCATGAGTATCTCAGTAGTTATCATACCTAGAGTGTAAATTAATTTAACTTCATGTTGTTATGAGCATCTCAGTAGTAATCACACCTAGACAGTAATTTAATTTAACTTCATGTTGTTATGAGCATCTCAGTAGTAATCACACCTAGACAGTAATTTAATTTAGCTGTGTGATGCCATGCATATCTCAGTAGTTATCATACCTATACAGTAATTTAATTTAACTTCATGTTGTCATGAGTATCTCAGTAGTTAACATACCTATACTGTTATATAATTTAACTTTGTGTTGTCATGAGTATCTCAGTAGTTATCATACCTAGAGTGTAAATTAATTTAACTTCATGTTGTTATGAGCATCTCAGTAGTAATCACACCTAGACAGTAATTTAATTTAGCTGTGTGATGCCATGCATATCTCAGTAGTTATCATACCTATACTGTTATATAATTTAACTTTGTGTTGTCATGAGTATCTCAGTAGTTATCATACCTAGAGTGTAAATTAATTTAACTTCATGTTGTTATGAGCATCTCAGTATTAATCACAGCTAGACAGTAATTTAATTTAACTTCATGTTGTTATGAGCATCTCAGTATTAATCACAGCTAGACAGTAATTTAATTTAACTTCATGTTGTTATGAGCATCTCAGTAGTAATCACACCTAGACAGTAATTTAATTTAGCTGTGTGATGCCATGCATATCTCAGTAGTTATCATACCTATACTGTAATTTAATTTAACTTCATGTTGTCATGAGCATCTCAGTAGTTAACATACCTATACTGTTATATAATTTAACTTTGTATTGTCATGAGTATCTCAGTAGTTATCATACTTATACTGATATTTAATTTAACTTTGTGTTGTCAAAAGTATCTCAGGATTTATCATACCTATACTGTAATTTAATTTAACTTTGTGTTGTCATGAGCATCTCAATAGTTATCAGACCTATACTGATATTTAATTTAACTTTGTGTTGTCATGAGTATCTTAGTAGCTATAAGACACTGACACTTAATTTAACTTTGTGTTGTCATGAGTATCTCAGTAGTTATCAGTCCTATACTGTAATTTCATTTAACTTTGTGATGAATGCCTATCTCAGTAGTTACCTGACCTATACTGCAATTTAATTGAGATGACATGACTATTTCAGTAGTTATCGGACCTATACTCCAAATTAATTTAAGTTTGTGTTGTCATGAGTAACTCAATAGTTACCTGACCTATACTGCCTTTTAATTAACTTTGTGTTGTCATGAGTATCTCAGTAGTTATCGGATCTATACTGCAATTTAATTTAACTTTGTGTTGTCATGAGTATCTCAGTAGTTGTCGGACCTATACTGCAATTTAATTTAACTTTGTGATGACATGACTATCTCAGGAGGTACTTGACCTATATTGAAATTTAATTAACTTGGTGATGGCACGACTATCTCAGTAGGTACCTGACCAATACTGCAATTAATTAACTTGGTGATGACATGAGTATCTCAGTAGTTATCGGACCTATACTGCAATTTAATTAACTTTGTGATGGCATTACTATCTCAGTAGGTACCTGACCTATACTGCAATTTAATTAACTTTGTGATGGCATGACTATCTCAGTAGGTACCTGACATATACTGCAATTTAATTTAACTTTGTGATGACATGACTATCTCGGAAGGTACCTGACCTATACTGCAATTTAATTAACTTTGTGATGACATGACTATCTCAGTAATTATCGGACCTATACTGCAATTTAATTTAACTTTGTGTTGTCATGAGTATCTTAGTAGTTATCGGAACTATACTGCAATTTAATTTAACTTTGTGATGACATGACTATCTCAGTAGTTACCTGACCTATACTGCAATTTAATTAACTTTGTGTTGTCATGAGTATCTCAGTAGTTATCGGACCTATACTGCAATTTAATTTAACTTTGTGTTGTCATGAGTATCTCAGTAGTTATCGGACCTATACTGCAATTTAATTCAACTTTGTGTTGTCATGAGTATCACAGTAGTTATCGGACCTATACTGCAATTTAATTTAACTTTGTGTTGTCATGAGTATCTCAGTAGTTATCGGACCTATACTGCAATTTAATTTAACTTTGTGTTGTCATGAGTATCTCAGTAGTTATCGGACCTATACTGCAATTTAATTCAACTTTGTGATGACATGACTATCTCAGTAGTTACCTGACCTATACTGCAATTTAATTAACTTTGTGATGGCATAGCTATCTCAGTAGTTATCAGACTTATACTTTTGTTAAATTTAACTTCATGTTGTCATGAGTATCTCAGTAGTTATTAGACCTTTACTTTAATTTAACTTCGAGTTGCCATGAGTGGCTCAACAGTTATCAGACCTATACTCAGGGGCGGCTCGTCCTTACGTGCTGAAGAGCTGCAGCACGCTACTTTTTTTTCTTCTAAATTACATAACAGACATGCTGAAGGACCATGTAACAAACATAACACATTATGGTAGTAATAAGAAAGGCAGCACTGCCAATGACGAACTCTCGAAGCAAGGTAAACACGCAAGTTTAGCTAATGGAATGCATCCACGTGCTCAAAGCGATCAAGCACGGTAGGTGAATATTGCGCTTGCGTAGAACCTTCCCCTCTTACCCCCCCCCCTGTCGGTCGCTATCCCATCGTTTTCGCACTGCTACGTGCTGCGTTTGGCTAAAGCACGGAATCAATGAAATCGCTACGAGTGTTAGTTCTTTTCCTTATAATCGTTTTGGCAGCAGACGAAACAGCCCTGCCACACTCACCTAAGTGCCACACTAAACATCAGAATTTAGTGAAATTAATTAAAGCGTATTACAACGTTTTATTTTAGTTATAATAACTAATTATATCTTTGTGATACAAACTGAGCCATAAAAGGACTATTATCTCCATACCTTATTCACATTGGAACGTACAGAACATTGTTTGTTATATTGTTTGTTAACATTGGTAACCATAAGTTCATATTGGCGCAATGTGTTACTTCCGCAAATGTGAAATCTAACAGGCCCACGTGTATCACATTGAAACAAAGTGTTCTGTTGTGTAAATGTTATTCAGTGTCAGTTTTCAGTTTATTTCCAACTGTGATCGCACTTTATTATATTTCAGTATCATTCAGTGTAGGTTTGTGTTACTTTCATAGGTAAGAAAACTTTAGTCATACATAATGAATATAGTTGATGAGCTGTTAAAAACTCCCTTTTCAAGGCGATCGTTAGATGAAAAGATCAGGATAAAAAATTTAGGGCGACCTACTCCTGATCTAAAAATTGAACAGAAAGCAAAAGGAAGTAAAAATTCTCTTTACACAAGAAAGTTTAACACAAATATATATGACAACAGTGACTGGATCTGTGGTTGTGAAATCAGAAACGCGCTCTTTTGCTTTCCTTGCCTCTTGTTTGGAAGTACAGATTCGTGGTCTACGACTGGTGTTAAAAATCTAGATCATGTTAATGAATATATAAAAAAACATTCAAATAGCAAGAAGCATATGAAAAACTCGCTTGACTTCTCAATGCTTGGAGGTGTAAATATTGCAACGCAGCTAAGCAGGGCATATCAAGATGCTACACAAAAACATAATGAACAGGTTGAGAAAAATAGATACATATTATCCAGGATAATAGACTGCATCAAATTTTGTGGGGCCTTTGAGCTTGCTTTGCGTGGACATGATGAGACGGAAACGTCAGATAATCCCGGCGTGTTTTTAGGCCTTATAAATCTATTGGGCAGTATAGACAGTGAGATGAAAGAGCATACCGAAAGCAATAAGGTGTTCAAAGGATTATCTAAGACCATCCAGAATGAACTACTTGATTGCATGTTGGAAGTGTGCCACGAAGAAATTGAAAGAGAAATGAAGGAGGCAGCCTATGTTGCTATCATGGCAGACGAAACCACTGATATCACTGAAAAAATTCAGTTGGCATTAATTTTTAGATATGAAAGGAACGGCTTTATTTATGAACGGTTTTGGGGATTTTTTAATCCATCTGATCAGACCGCTAATTCTATTGCCGGTTGTATTTTGAAAGAAGTGGACACCCTTTTTAAGGATGATCGCCATAAAATCATCGCCCAGACTTATGACGGTGCGTCTGTAATGAGCGGCAACACAGGAGGCGTGCAGATCAAGGTGAAAGAACACTATCCTCTCGCACAGTATGTACATTGTTACGCCCATCAATTAAATCTGGTTATGGAGAAAGCAGCTTCTCAAAATCAGTCCGCCAGAATATTCTTCTGCAGTCTCTCAGCTTTTCCAGCATTTTTTTCAAGATCTCCACAGCGTTTAGCAGCATTGGAAGCAACTGTTGCTCGAAGAGTTCCTCGAGGATCTGCAACAAGATGGAATTTCAAGTCTAGGACTGTTAACACCGTATATGAACACAGAGAATCCCTGATCGATTGTTTTGACGAATTAGAACAATCTTTATCAGATAGGACAGTGCAAGAAGCTCGTGGCCTGCGGCATAATTTGGAGGATGGAGAATTTAATTTCTGGCTTGCTTTTTTTCAGAAAATAATGCCACATGTAGACATTTTGTATAATCAGCTACAAGCAAGACAGATGGATGCAGTGAAGGCAAAAAATGCAGTCCAATTTTTTGCCAAAGCAATTGATGCCGTGCGAAGTAGAACGGATGATATAGCACACCAGATTCAGACATCTAACGTCCACGTTACAAAAAAGACGTCGTAGGGAAACTAACTTAGGAGTAGATGCCAAGGAAGTATGTGACCGAATAATATCGGAGGTACACAGCCGCTTTGAGTCCACAGAACATCTTGATGCTGCAAAACTATTGGATGCAAAAAACTTTGAATTATTTTCTCAAGTTTTTCCTGAAACAGAACTCGGCATTGTCTGTGATCGATACAAAGATCTCGACAAAAACAAGCTCCGAACCGAACTTAGCATTTTATATGAGCATCCGGAATTCAGGAAAGTAGAAGGTGCTCTTCCACTCTTGCAGTTGACACTATAAAATAATCTGCAAAAAACTTTTAGTGAAGTGACAAAGGTTTTAAGAATTGTTGTGACTATTCCCATGTCAACTGCAGAACCAGAACGATGTTTCTCCTCTTTGAAGAGGATAAAAACCTTTCTGAGGAACACCATGTGTCAGGATCGCCTTACCTCTCTGGCCATGCTATCCATAGAGAAGAAATTCGTTACAAATATCAGGGATTTCAACGTCAGAGTGATGGACAAATTCTGCATGAAGAAACATCGGCGTATGGACTTTATTTTTCGAAACTAGGTGAGTTGCATGCATTTTTTTTCCCCCGTGCAGCACGCTACTTGTTTTAGGCACGAGCCGCCACTGCCTATACTACAATTTAATTTAACTTTGTGATGATATGAGTAGCTCAGTAGTTATCAGACCTATACTGATATATAATTTAGCTTTGTGTTGTCATGAGTATCTCAGTAGTTATGCGACCTATGCTTTTATTTCATTTAACTTTGTGCTGTCATGAGTATCTCAGTAGTTATGCGACCTATGCTTTTATTTCATTTAACTTTGTGCTGTCATGAGTATCTCAGTAGTTATGCGACCTATGCTTTTATTTCATTTAACTTTGTGTTGTCATGAGTATCTCAGTAGTTATGCGACCTATGCTTTTATTTCATTTAACTTTGTGTTGTCATGAGTATCTCAGTAGTTATGCGACCTATGCTTTTATTTCATTTAACTTTGTGCTGTCATGAGTATCTCAGTAGTTATCAGACCTATACTGTAATTTAATTTAACTTCATGTTGTCATGAGTATCTCAGTAGTTATCAGACCTATACTGATATTTCATTTAACTTTGTGCTTTCATTAGTATCTCAGTAGTTATCACACGTATACTGTAATTTAATTTAACTTCATGTTGTTATGAGTATCTCAGTAGACAGTAATTTAATTTAACTGTGTGATACCATGAGTATCTCAGTAGTTATCATACCTATACTGTAATTTAATTTAACTTCATGTTGTCATGAGTATCTCAGTAGTGTTCATACCTATACTGTAATTTAATTAAATTCATGTGTCATGAGTATCTCAGTAGTTATCATACCTATACTGATATTTAATTTAACTTTGTGATGATATGAGTATCTCAGTAGTTATCATACCTATACTGTAATTTAATTTAACTTCATGTTGTCATGAGTATCTCAGTACTGTTCATACTTATACTGTAATTTAATTAAATTCATGTGTCATGAGTATCTCAGTAGTTATCATACCTATACTGATATTTAATTTAACTTTGTGATGATATGAGTATCTCAGTAGTTATCAGACCTATACTGCAATTTAATTGACTTTGTGATGACATGACCATATCAATAGTTAACAGACCTATGCTTTTATTTAATTTAACTTTGTGTTGTCATGAGTATCTCAGTAGTTATCAGACCTATACTGCAATTTAATTTAACTTTGTGTTGCCATGAGTGGCTCAATAGTTATGAGACCTATACTGCAATTTAATTTAACTTTGTGTTGCCATGATTGGCTAAATAATTACCAGACCAATACTGCAATTTAATTTAACTTTGTGTTGTCATGAGTATCTCAGTAGTTATCAGACCTACACTGCAATTTAATTTAATTTTGTGTTGTCATGAGTATCTCAGTAGTTATCAGACCTATACTGCAATTTAATTTAACGTTGTGTTGCCATGAGTGGCTCAATAGTTATCAGACCTATACTGCAATTTAATTTAACTTTGTGTTGCCATGATTGGCTAAATAATTACCAGACCAATACTGCAATTTAATTTAACTTTGTGTTGTCATGAGTATCTCAGTAGTTATCAGACCTACACTGCAATTTAATTTAATTTTGTGTTGTCATGAGTATCTCAGTAGTTATCAGACCTATACTGCAATTTAATTTAACGTTGTGTTGCCATGAGTGGCTCAATAGTTATCAGACCTATACTGCAATTTAATTTAACGTTGTGTTGCCATGAGTGGCTCAATAGTTATCAGACCTATACTGCAATTTAATTTAACGTTGTGTTGCCATGAGTTTTTATATAGCTATGAGACCTATACTGCAATTTAATTTAATTTTGTGTTGTCATGTGTATCTCAGTAGTTATCAGACCTATACTGATATTTTTATTTCTCCCCTTGCTTCAAAATTGTTCTTTAGTTTTTACCCACTTACTTTATCTTAGAACATTAATTTTAAGCCTTTTCGTGTAAATTTTTCAAAGAATGCATTGAACTTTGATAAAATTACGAGAAAGCTATTTTACAAACCCTTCAAATCAAAAGGAATTCTCCCATTGCACAACACGAAACATCTCAGAGAAAACGTGGAAGAATAGCAGATAGTTTGTGCTGGATGAGGTAGATGTCATCAACCATCTGTTGGAGGAAAGAATTAGCTTCAGATCTATGGACCTACACATCACCAATAAATAGTACTACTAAAGCATACCTCTAAACATTTGTAAAAGAATCGCCTTGATCTTCGAGACATTCTACGGAAAACATTACTGATGGAAGTCACTCGAGTACTTGGCCTGCTCTTATACATGAGCATACTGTAATCCATGAAGTCCAAAGCTGGTGAAATACTTCAGAATGATGATTGGAAGCTTTCAACAAAAGCTGAGGAGAACAACAACGAACTGAGCTGAGAATTTTCCTCTGAAGCGTTTAATAGTCACAGATCTGCGACACACTATTTTGCTCTTGTACTGTGGAAGAAAAATGTGGGTAGTTTAGTGGTTTCTCCAAATTGTTGAGGACCATACAGTTTGATACATTTTTGAAGTATCTACAATTTAGAAGACTTTTCTTGAGAACTGTATCTTGAGCTAAAAGAACTGCTGATAAGCAGCTATTATCATACAAAACCTGTTGCTCATTTATTCACTTTAAACCTGATTATTTTGGTGTTAAACTCTGGTTCGTTGCTGATTCCCAGACAAGGCTGCTGGTGTGTGGTATGCCATATTTGGGCCAAGATGAAACCTGATCTTCAACTAACTCTTCCTTCAGAAAGTTTAAGATAAGATGTCTCACGTATGATTAAACAATACATAGCAAAGGAAAGACACTGAACCTAAATACCAAGTTTAGTATTTATCCGCCTTTTCAGTTTTTAATTATGCTGTTCACAGACACTCTAACAATTAAACAATTAACACACAGACAGACACATACAGACACACACATGCATGGATTTGTTTCTAAAATTGCTTTCAGGGGGCTCTAGGCGTCCTTTCCTTACATATAATAAAACACAACTAGTACTATTATTGAAAAAACCTGATGTGATCCATGTGTGACTTTCCCAACATCTCTGAAACAAATTCTTCTAAAAGCATTATTCTTCTACTTTATCACAATCGAAATAAACATTAGGAGAAATTGTCCTTAATACTTGGTTCCTAGCAAGTAGAAGGGCAAAAATTTAGTGCGTACCATTCACATGATGTCCTCTAGCTTTTCGGCAAACAAACCTTTTATTCAAAACTTCATATATTATCTGTTAATCAAGATAAACATAAGCAGAATTAATCTATTTCTTGCTTCCTAGTAAGTAGAGGGGAAATAAGAAAATGCACAGGCTATATCGATAGTCTCATCCTTTAAAAGCCGGTCGCTAAGTGAAACAATTGAAATTCCAGTATCTTTGCTTGCCACGAGTAAACAAACGTGAAACGAGAAAAAAAATCCTTGCTGCTTGAGAAAAGCTTTGGTGGCTAAATTTGAAACCAATAATCCGGAGTATCTCGAAAACACTTAACTCTACAAAGAAATAAATATGTGCTATAAATAGATCTACATTTTTTGCGTAGTTAGATTTTGTATATCTCTTACGATTTGCCAGGTAAATAAAAGTCACCCAGAATGGAAAGGTCTTCAGAGGCTATTCTCAGAAAATTCAAGAAATACATCG
Source organism: Hymenopus coronatus (assembly GCA_030762935.1). Classification (NCBI taxonomy): domain Eukaryota; kingdom Metazoa; phylum Arthropoda; class Insecta; order Mantodea; family Hymenopodidae; genus Hymenopus; species Hymenopus coronatus. Next base: position 139,832,854 of record CM060888.1, on the reverse strand, counting down.
TTTGTAATAAGAATATCTTAAACATAAGATATTTTAATCAAAATCGTTAAATACCAAGTTTGGTCCTTTCGTTTTTGAGCTATGCTGCCCACAGACACACGCATCGACCTTTCTCTAAAAATTTTTGTTTTGGACAAATATTTGTTTGCTTTTGCCCTCAAAACATGTATTTACGGTGTGTAAACCTGCTCTATATACTATGTGCATGGTAGGTGTAGAGAAAGTAAAAATCTGATGTTTTTCATGCACATGAATTTCTCTACCTAGTCTGCAAATAAATTCTTCTTACAAAATGTTACTTTATCTACAGCAAACTAGCAGAAATAGTCTTATAGCTTGCTTCAGAAGGAAAATAAGGGAATACACTAGACTAAAGTCAAATCTTTTAAAAGCTCGCTGCATGTGATAAAATTGAAATTTGGTTATGTTTGCATGACCAGAGTAAAACAGAAATGAAACGAAAGGTGCCCCTTTAGAAAAGTTTAAGTATTTTAAATCTGATACCGATAACAAGGAATATCTCGGAAATGGTTAACTCTATAGAACTGATTCCGACAAAAATTATGTGTTTTAACGAGATTTACTTTTTGTGCAATAAATGTTTGTCTATCTCCTACAGTTTGCCGGTTATGCAAAAGTCGTTTAGAATGAAGAGGGCTTCAGAGGCTATGCACAAGAAATTCAGAATACACATTTTATTTGCCATATAAACAAGTATCTTTAATATTGCGGTATGTAAATCAAAATAGATAGAAAAGCTTTCTCAATATCAAAAATTAAAAAGAAAAAAGTCCATGTAAAGAGTTTCCTGAAAATCTTCATGTCGCATCTTTAGAAGATATTCAACTTAAATACCAAGTTTAATATTTAACCGACTTTTTGTTTTTGTATTATCACGTTCATAGACACATACGGATCTTTTTCTAAAAGTGGTTGTTTTGGACATTTTTTGAAACCCTAAAACTATATTTTCAGTGAAATCTCAGCATCCAATTTTTTGGTGGAATGTAATATCTTCACTAGTTCTATGCTGTGTACGAGGCACAGAAAGTAAAAACAAAAATCTGATGACTACTATTCCGCAAACAAATGTTTTGCTTTTTTATAAAATTTTATTATTTTATCTATGTCAAGATAAACATTACCAAAACTGATCTTATTATTTGCTTCTTTGCAACTAGAAGGAAATCAAGAGAATACACCGGGCTAAATCGATGTGCAAACCTTCTAAAAGCCGATCGCTTTGTGACAAAACTGGCCGGTTTTCTTTGCTTCCTAGGAGTTTGAGAAAAGATTCAGTAGCTTTAAACTCATACCAAATACTCGGAATGTCTCTAAAACAATTAATTCTAAAAAAAAAAAAAAAAGATAAGACACAAATTGTGTGTTTTAACGAGATCTATATTTTTTGTTTACTCATTTTTTTTTCAATCTCTTACAAATTACCAGTCGTAAAAGTCATGAAGAATGAAGAAGTCTGTAAAGCCTATTCCCAGAAAATAGTTCAAGAAATACTTTTCGTCTGACATGGAAATATCTTAAACATATTACGTTTTAATAAAAATTGTTAGAGCCATTTTTATGAAAATCAAAATTTGCGGAAAATATTCCATGTACAGGCAGGATAGCTGCGAATCTTGAAAATCTTTGTGCTGCACCCTTGGAAGATTTTGAATTTAAAAGCAAAGTTTGGTATTTACACCCACATAGACAGATGCACTGGCATATTTCTAAAAATGATTTTTTTTTTATTCAGAAGGCCCCAAGACATGCTGTCCAGTGGTAGGGGATTTTTGGGTGGAATATAATACCTTACTTATCCACTATGTGCGTTGTACATACGTGTCAGAGAAAGCCTTTCAAATCGAGGGCATATTGTTCGTTTGGAAGAACAGGGTCACCACTCAAAAATGTTTTTTTTTTCATTTTTTTCCATAAAAGTACTCCAAAAGGGCTATATTTTATGTGGAAAAAGGTTACAAGTGAAACACGCATAGTAACCCTTAGATAGCGCTTGTGTCAGTGTGATTTCGGCAGACAAGTGTTACAAGCTTATGGTCAACATTGTTGCATCTCGGTTGTGTCAGTGTGATTTTGGCAGACAAATGTTACAAGCTTATGATCAACACTGTTACATCTCAGTTGTGCCAGTGTGATTTTGGCAGACAAATGTTACAAGCTTATGGTCAACACTGTTACATCTCAGTTGTGTCAGTGTGATTTTGGCAGACAAATGTTACAAGCTTATGGTCAACACTGTTACATCTCAGTTGTGTCAGTGTGATTTTGGCAGACAAATGTTACAAGCTTATGACCAACACTGTTACATCTCAGTTGTGTCAGTGTGATTTTGGCAGACAAATGTTGCAAGCTTATGGTCAACACTGGTGCATCTCAGTTGTGTCAGTGTGATTTTGACAGACAAATGTTACAAGCTTATGGTCAACACTGTTGCATCTCAGTTGTGTCAGTGTGATTTTGGCTGACAAATGTTAAAAGTTTATGGTCAACACTGTTGCATCTCAGTTGTATTAGTGTGATTTTGATAGACAAATGTTACAAGCTTATGGTCAACACTGTTGCATCTCAGTTGTATTAGTGTGATTTTGGCTGATAAATGTTACAAGCTTATGGTCAACACTGTTGCATCTCAGTTGTGTCAGTGTGATTTTGACAGACAAATGTTACAAGCTTATGGTCAACACTGTTGCATCTCAGTTGTATTAGTGTGATTTTGGCTGATAAATGTTACAAGCTTATGGTCAACACTGTTGCATCTCAGTTGTGTCAGTGTGATTTTGGCTGACAAATGTTACAAGCTTATGGTCAACACTGTTGCATCTCAGTTGTATTAGTGTGATTTTGACAGACAAATGTTACAAGCTTATGGTTAACACTGTTGCATCTCAGTTGTATTAGTGTGATTTTGGCTGACAAATGTTACAAGCTTATGGCCAAAACTGTTACATCTCAGTTGTGTCAGTGTGATTTTGGCAGACAAATGTTACAAGCTTATGACCAACACTGGTGCATCTCAGTTGTGTCAGTGTGATTTTGGCAGACAAATGTTACAAGCTTATGGTCAACACTGTTACATCTCAGTTGTGCCAGTGTAATTTTGGCAGACAAGTGTTACAAGCTTATGGTCAACACTGTTACATCTCAGTTGTGTCAGTGTGCTTTTGGCAGACAAATGTTACAAGCTTATGGTCAACACTGTTACATCTCAGAAGTGTCAGTGTGATTTTCGCAGACAAATGTTACAAGCTTATGGTCAACACTGTTACATCTCAGTTGCGTCAGTGTGCTTTTGGCAGACAAATGTTACAAGCTTATGGTCAAGACTGTTACATCTCAGTTGTGCCAGTGTAATTTTGGCAGACAAGTGTTACAAGCTTATGGTCAACACTGTTACATCTCAGTTGTGTCAGTGTGCTTTTGGCAGACAAATGTTACAAGCTTATGGTCAACACTGTTACATCTCAGAAGTGTCGATGTGATTTTCGCAGACAAAAGTTACGAGCTTATGGTCAACACTGTTACATCTCAGAAGTGTCAGTGTGCTTTTGGCAGACAAATGTTACAAGCTTATGGTCAACACTGTTACATCTCAGAAGTGTCAGTGTGATTTTCGCAGACAAATGTTACAAGCTTATGGTCAACACTGTTACATCTCAGTTGTGTCAGTGTGATTTTGGCAGACAAGTGTTACAAGCTTATGGTCAACACTGTTACATCTCAGTTGTGCCAGTGTAATTTTGGCAGACAAGTGTTACAAGCTTATGGTCAACACTGTTACATCTCAGTTGTGTCAGTGTGATTTTGGCAGACAAATGTTACAAGCTTATGGCCAAAACTGTTACATCTCAGTTGTGTCAGTGTGATTTTGGCAGACAAATGTTACAAGCTTATGACCAACACTGTTGCATCTCAGTTGTGTCAGTGTGATTTTGGCAGACAAATGTTACAAGCTTATGGTCAACACTGTTACATCTCAGTTGTGCCAGTGTGATTTTGGCAGACTAGTGTTACAAGCTTATGGCCAACACTGTTACATCTCAGTTGTGTCAGTGTGATTTTGGCAGACAAATGTTACAAGCTTATGGTCAACACTGGTGCATCTCAGTTGTGTCAGTGTGATTTTCGCAGACAAATGTTACAAGCTTATGGTCAACACTGTTGCATCTCAGTTGTGTCAGTGTGATTTTGGCAGACAAATGTTACAAGCTTATGGTCAACACTGTTACATCTCAGTTGTGTCAGTGTGATTTTGGCAGACAAATGTTACAAGCTTATGGCCAAAACTGTTACATCTCAGTTGTGTCAGTGTGATTTTGGCAGACAAATGTTACAAGCTTATGACCAACACTGTTGCATCTCAGTTGTGTCAGTGTGATTTTGGCAGACAAATGTTACAAGCTTATGGTCAACACTGTTACATCTCAGTTGTGCCAGTGTGATTTTGGCAGACTAGTGTTACAAGCTTATGGCCAACACTGTTACATCTCAGTTGTGTCAGTGTGATTTTGGCAGACAAGTGTTACAAGCTTATGATCAACACTGTTACATCTCAGTTGTGTCAGTGTGATTTTGGCAGACAAGTGTTACAAGCTTATGGTCAACACTGTTACATCTCAGTTGTGTCAGTGTGATTTTGGCAGACAAGTGTTACAAGCTAGCTTATGGTCAACACTGTTACATCTCAGTTGTGTCAGTGTGATTTTGGCAGACAAGTGTTACAAGCTAGCTTATGGTCAACACTGTTACATCTCAGTTGTGTCAGTGTGATTTTGGCAGACAAGTGTTACAAGCTTATGGTCAACACTGTTACATCTCAGTTGTGTCAGTGTGATTTTGGCAGAAAAATGTTTTAAGCTTATGGTCAACACTGTTACATCTCAGTTGTGTCAGTGTGATTTTGGCAGACAAGTGTTACAAGCTAGCTTATGGTCAACACTGTTACATCTCAGTTGTGTCAGTGTGATTTTAGCAGACAAATGTTACAAACTTATGGCCAAAACTGTTACTGCTCAGTTGTTCCTCAGTCATTGCCGGGCAAACTAGTTTTTATTTCTGTGTAACGGTTTCATCATTTCAGTGTAGAATACTGTCATAATTTGAATTGAAACATTTTTCTTCATAACTAAATGTGGTAATTATGCTATCTGTTATGCAGTCATGCATTATTTTGAAATATGTCAGTCTTGTCGTTCAGTAGTACCAATATCATTCCTCTGTAGTGTTCCATTCAGAGATATGTTAGTGTTCCTCGAAATAAAACCTTAAATTCTAAAAATAGCTACTCTTTTGCTAACAAGTTTTTAAGTTATGAGGTTATGATTTATGAAACTGAATGAAAAAATAACAATTATTTTGAACTAGTGTGCCTCGCATTAACTTGTTCTAGCACTAAGCTATGTTGCACAACAGCAATTGTAAAACTTGCAAGGCAGCAAGATACGTCTTCGAACAAACACACAAAGACAAATGGTTGCAAACTTAAGGAACTAATTTACAACTAATTTACAGGTTATGTAACTCTGATGGACAGCAGGTGGCCAGTTCGTCAAAGATTGGTATGCCACCTCTTCATTGGATAATTATAATTAATGTTATTGTATGTATTAATAATACTGCTATTGTTATAGAATAGTGATTATAACCAAATATTGAAAGGTATAATTTAAACTTTTCAGAAACTATGCATGAAACTATGAGCACTAACACTAATGTCGAAGTGAGTTGTGACCCTGTTCTTCCAAACGAACGACGTGTCCTCCCAACAATGAATCAGAAAGGATCAAGGTACAGGTAAAAGTGGCCAGTATTTTATTATAAGAATCATCAATAGAAAATCTGAACAACTATTCATTGCCTTTCTATTAATTCCTGAGCTGTATTTTGCAGATTAATTTACCAATAATTCTCCAAATTGTGTAAGTGCGAATGATGACAGTGCTTCAACTATGTTTCTAAATTGAATGTATTCAATTTAAGACTTGAAAACAAACTGTATCTGTTACGTTTGGCATGAAGGAGAAGCCTATAGCAAATGAATTAATGGGCTCTTGGTGTGGCACTACTGGAAAATTTGCATGAAAACCTTGTCAGTGATCCAGATGCAGATAAAGAGTTGGATGCAATGTTCTACTCAGCTAACTGCATGGGGCAAAATAAGAATCAGTTTCTTATTGCCTTATACTGCTATGCAGTTTCAAAGTTTGACTTCATTAAATCCATTACACATAACTTCCTTATTACTGGCCATCGTCAAAATAAAGGAGATGATGCTCATTCGGCAATTGAAAGACACATTGCTAAAAGCAAGAACAATATGTAAGTCTCATAATGTCGGCAAAGAAAGCAGGCAAACCCTATACTATACATGAATTATGCCATGAAGACTTTTATGACCTCAAGGACCTTGCTGTACAAATTGCAATAAACAATATGAACAGAAAAAAACATTGGTTAAGTCTTATATTTCAGAGATCAAGATTCTAAGTAGGAGAAAGACCGCCCCGGAACGATATTCTACAAGCCTTCATACAACCATCAAGATTTCATGAATGTGTGTATCAGAAATATTAAAAGACTAACTACAGATCCACGTACCATAGACTTGAAAAATACTTATAAGAAGAAAATTGGAATTAATGAAGCCAAAAAGAAAGAATTGCTCTCCTTAATTAAAAAAAAAGTTGTTCCAAATGTTACTATGATTCCTTCAAAAGTGTGTAGTAGTTTTGATTAATTATTTACACACTGTTCGTTAATTGTGCACTTCTGGTGTCAGATAGGATATTTTATATATTTTTGCACATGTCATAATGCTATTGTAACCAATATGCTTGTTTATTACACAATATAGCTTATATAAGTTTGCAAAAAGTAACAGTTTCTGAGCAAAGGTGTTACAAGTCAAAATAAAAGTTGCAGAAATTATGGCTTTAATGGATAAAGCCTGAGCTTGAATTATTAAAATGCTAATATGCCTTGAAGTTGTTAATGTTCATGTACAAACTCCCGAAACTGTGTGATTATTCTGTCTTGGTAAATATATTCACTTAATTTGGTGAAAATATTCAATTGCCTCTCCTGAAAATCTGTAATTTTTGAGTTGTAACACTGTTCTTCCTAACGAACGATATATTCCTGGATTTGATTATCTATCCTTATAAGGATATAAGGCAGCATACGATCGCTTTAGATTAATTATTCTTGCAATGAAAAAGTTAACTGAATATTCTGCTTTAACAAGAATTAAGGGCCGGTTCTACAATCTGCCGATAACTTGCCGATACAGCTATGTACCCGATTTCTAGCCGATTGGCGTTCTAGATGCTCTGGATAGCACTACTCGGAAGATATCTTTACCGATAAGTTTTCGGCTAGTTGGATATTATCCGACAAATAAGTTTTTACATTAGATATATCTGCAGACTTCCACGTCCATAATCCATTGAGGTTATGGTTCCCTCAGACTCACGTCTCACAGCTATCATTAGCAATAGTAATTAAGAAAAAATCTGGTGCTCCATGCACATGCCTTTCTCTACGCCTTTGTAGCAAATTGCTGCTTTCAAGCTTATTCTTAGCTTAGGGAATACGCTAAAATGATCGTCAAATCTTTTAAAAGCTGGTCGCCATGTGGATGAAATCCGTTTCTTTGTATTGCAGTATTTGACAAGTCCCCGATTTGAAAAGTTTCAAGTATATTAAAACTAAAACCAATAACAAGAAATCTCAAAAATGATTAAATCCACGAAAAGAAATTATATGACCTAAATTGTGTGTTTAGCGAGATCTAAATGTTTTGTGTAGCAAGTTCTTGTCTTTCTCTTACGGTTTACTAGTTATACAACATCCAGCAAAATTCATCCTGAATAAAAAGGTCTTCAGAGGCCATGCCCAGAAAACTCAAGATATACATTTTATTTGACATATAAATATCTTTAATATGCGGCATTTTAATCAAAATCTTTATGCCACTTCTTTAGAAAATTAAAATGTTTTTAATTGTTTCCATGTAAAGTGTAACATTTGGGGTGAGGTTATTTTCCTCAAAATCTTCGCGTCGCATCCTTGGAAGCCACTTAACTTAAATACCAAGCTTGGTATTTTACCGCCTTTTCGTTATAGACACACGGACACACTGATCTTTTTCTAAAGATCTAAAACGTGTATTTCCAGTAAAATCTTGGTATCGAACTTCTGGGTGGAATGCAATACTTCTCTGTAAACTATGTATAGAGTACGTGTAAAGAAAGTAAAAATTGCATTTATTGGACGACGGTGAGGAAGTAATACTGGATTGTATACTTCTCACAGGTAATTTTTAAAACTCGAATGATGTTTTCGAGTTCCTCCTATTAGACAGATGATTAGGGTTTTCGATGGGGGCGATCCTGTAGCTGCGCTCTGCGCTTACAATTAGGACCCTCAACATAAAGTAACACTTTCCAAATACCAAAAAGCGTGATAAGTATGGGAGTGCTCAATAGTTTAATTCATTTTTATATACCTCCCATTGACATTTATGAAATCACTGTACAATCTAGCGGACGTTTGGTTCATCCTCCCCGTTTATCCCTTACAATTTCTATGTCGAAAAGTCCAGGGATTTCTAGTAATAATAAGTGTAAAATGCCGATATTAACGTAAGTGACAGTCTGACTTCTTAACCTCCACACCGAGTCCTCGCATTATGTTCTTCTATAGATCATATTCTAATACACAGGCTTTACACATCTATAATAGTATTTTATGAATTGTACTTTATGAATTTAAGGCATTTTATAGCCCATTCCGGTTACAAAATATTGGACTTTTCAATATTCAAAGAAATGTCAAAATATGTGGTTTATAACATTCACTCGCATACACATAGCCCGCGCGCGCTCTCTCTCTCGCTCTCGCTCTCTCTCTCTCTCTCTCTGTCTCTCTCTCTCTCTCTCTCTCTATACCTAATATCAGTATGCATTAATTTCGGCATTAGAAAATGAGAAGTACCTATATAAGCAAAAATCTGATGTGTTCCATTCACATGACTTTCTCTTTATCCCTGCAACAAATTATTCTTAAAAAGCTTATACTTCTATTTACTTTATGCTAAACAGAAAAAATTAGCATAAATAGGCTAATTACTTGCTTCCTTGTTAGTAGAAGCGAAATAAGGTAATACCATAGGTTAAAATGATAGTCAAAAGCTGGTTGCTATGTGACTGAAGTTCCTTTGTTTGTATGGACAGGAGTTGACAAATTCCTGCATGAGAAAAGTATACGTTTTTCAAAGCAGAAACCAAAAACAAGGAATGTTTCAAAAACGACGAACTCCACAAAAAAAATGTATATAGAATAAATTGTGTATTTTAACGTGCTATACATTTTTACTGTAGTATATTTTGTCCATTTTTCTCAAAATCTTCGTGTCGCATCCCTGGAAGAAACTAAACTTAAATATCAAGTTTGGTATTTTACCGACTTTTCGTTTTTGAGTTATCGTGTTCACAGACACACGGACACACCAGACACACACACACACACACACACACGGACCTTTTCCCGAAAATGTCTTTTTTAGTTAAAGGGGATCCTAAAACACAGTGGCGGCTCGTGCCTAAAACAAGTAGCGTGCTGCACGGGGGAAAAAAAATGCATGCAACTCACCTAGTTTCGAAAAATAAAGTCCATACGCCGATGTTTCTTCATGCAGAATTTGTCCATCACTCTGACGTTGAAATCCCTGATATTTGTAACGAATTTCTTCTCTATGGATAGCATGGCCAGAGAGGTAAGGCGATCCTGACACATGGTGTTCCTCAGAAAGGTTTTTATCCTCTTCAAAGAGGAGAAACATCGTTCTGGTTCTGCAGTTGACATGGGAATAGTCACAACAATTCTTAAAACCTTTGTCACTTCACTATAAGTTTTTTGCAGATTATTTTTTAGTGTCAACTGCAAGAGTGGAAGAGCACCTTCTACTTTCCTGAATTCCGGATGCTCATATAAAATGCTAAGTTCGGTTCGGAGCTTGTTTTTGTCGAGATCTTTGTATCGATCACAGACAATGCCGAGTTCTGTTTCAGGAAAAACTTGAGAAAATAATTCAAAGTTTTTTGCATCCAATAGTTTTGCAGCATCAAGATGTTCTGTGGACTCAAAGCGGCTGTGTACCTCCGATATTATTCGGTCACATACTTCCTTGGCATCTACTCCTAAGTTAGTTTCCCTACGACGTCTTTTTGTAACGTGGACGTTAGATGTCTGAATCTGGTGTGCTATATCATCCGTTCTACTTCGCACGGCATCAATTGCTTTGGCAAAAGATTGGACTGCATTTTTTGCCTTCACTGCATCCATCTGTCTTGCTTGTAGCTGATTATACAAAATGTCTACATGTGGCATTATTTTCTGAAAAAAAGCAAGCCAGAAATTAAATTCTCCATCCTCCAAATTATGCCGCAGGCCACGAGCTTCTTGCACTGTCCTATCTGATAAAGATAGTTCTAATTCGTCAAAACAATCGATCAGAGATTCTCTGTGTTCATATACGGTGTTAACAGTCCTAGACTTGAAATTCCATCTTGTTGCAGATCCTCGAGGAACTCTTCGAGCAACAGTTGCTTCCAATGCTGCTAAACGCTGTGGAGATCTTGAAAAAAATGCTGGAAAAGCTGAGAGACTGCAGAAGAATATTCTGGCGGACTGATTTTGAGAAGCTGCTTTCTCCATAACCAGATTTAATTGATGGGCGTAACAATGTACATACTGTGCGAGAGGATAGTGTTCTTTCACCTTGATCTGCACGCCTCCTGTGTTGCCGCTCATTACAGACGCACCGTCATAAGTCTGGGCGATGATTTTATGGCGATCATCCTTAAAAAGGGTGTCCACTTCTTTCAAAATACAACCGGCAATAGAATTAGCGGTCTGATCAGATGGATTAAAAAATCCCCAAAACCGTTCATAAATAAAGCCGTTCCTTTCATATCTAAAAATTAATGCCAACTGAATTTTTTCAGTGATATCAGTGGTTTCGTCTGCCATGATAGCAACATAGGCTGCCTCCTTCATTTCTCTTTCAATTTCTTCGTGGCACACTTCCAACATGCAATCAAGTAGTTCATTCTGGATGGTCTTAGATAATCCTTTGAACACCTTATTGCTTTCGGTATGCTCTTTCATCGCACTGTCTATACTGCCCAATAGATTTATAAGGCCTAAAAACACGCCGGGATTATCTGACGTTTCCGTCTCATCATGTCCACGCAAAGCAAGCTCAAAGGCCCCACAAAATTTGATGCAGTCTATTATCCTGGATAATATGTATCTATTTTTCTCAACCTGTTCATTATGTTTTTGTGTAGCATCTTGATATGCCCTGCTTAGCTGCGTTGCAATATTTACACCTCCAAGCATTGAGAAGTCAAGCGAGTTTTTCATATGCTTCTTGCTATTTGAATGTTTTTTTATATATTCATTAACATGATCTAGATTTTTAACACCAGTCGTAGACCACGAATCTGTACTTCCAAACAAGAGGCAAGGAAAGCAAAAGAGCGCGTTTCTGATTTCACAACCACAGATCCAGTCACTGTTGTCATATATATTTGTGTTAAACTTTCTTGTGTAAATAGAATTTTTACTTCCTTTTGCTTTCTGTTCAATTTTTAGATCAGGAGTAGGTCGCCCTAAATTTTTTATCCTGATCTTTTCATCTAACGATCGCCTTGAAAAGGGAGTTTTTAACAGCTCATCAACTATATTCATTATGTATGACTAAAGTTTTCTTACCTATGAAAGTAACACAAACCTACACTGAATGATACTGAAATATAATAAAGTGCGATCACAGTTGGAATTAAACTGAAAACTGACACTGAATAACATTTACACAACAGAACACTTTGTTTCAATGTGATACACGTGGGCCTGTTAGATTTCACATTTGCGGAAGTAACACATTGCGCCAATATGAACTTATGGTTACCAATGTTAACAAACAATATAACAAACAATGTTCTGTACGTTCCAATGTGAATAAGGTATGGAGATAATAGTCCTTTTATGGCTCAGTTTGTATCACAAAGATATAATTAGTTATTATAACTAAAATAAAACGTTGTAATACGCTTTAATTAATTTCACTAAATTCTGATGTTTAGTGTGGCACTTAGGTGAGTGTGGCAGGGCTGTTTCGTCTGCTGCCAAAACGATTATAAGGAAAAGAACTAACACTCGTAGCGATTTCATTGATTCCGTGCTTTAGCCAAACGCAGCACGTAGCAGTGCGAAAACGATGGGACAGCGACCGTCAGGGGGGGTAAGAGGGGAAGGTTCTACGCAAGCGCAATATTCACCTACCGTGCTTGATCGCTTTGAGCACGTGGATGCATTCCATTAGCTAAACTTGCGTGTTTACCTTGCTTCGAGAGTTCGTCATTGGCAGTGCTGCCTTTCTTATTACTACCATAATGTGTTATGTTTGTTACATGGTCCTTCAGCATGTCTGTTATGTAATTTAGAAGAAAAAAAAGTAGCGTGCTGCAGCTCTTCAGCACGTAAGGACGAGCCGCCCCTGCTAAAACATTCATTTCCGGTGAAATCTTGGTATTGAATTTTTGGGTGGAGTGCAATACATTCTTTATACACTATGTACATAATGCGTATAGAGAAAGTAAAAAGCAACAGAAAAGTAAGGTTATGTGAACCCTAACGTAATTATCAGCAGGTTATGGCATCAGAGTTTATGTTCCCGTCCATTTTGCATGCATCTACGAGGTTTAACACATTTTCGCAGTCGTCATCTCTTCCATTTTATTCTAAACCATGGCAAAAGAATTTCCCTGGTAAAAAGTGTCTTATTTTGTTTGTCTTTGCCTCCATTATTTTTTTTTTTTTTTTTTTTTTTGCGCATTCTCCACCTGTAGCGCTTCTATTGAATTCAGAATGACAAACTTAACACTCTACAAACTTCCTAGAGGGTTAATATCCAGAGGAACATGTGTGATTGTAGAACGAAAGCTTTGGTTATCGGCCAGATAACTATAGCCAGGCTTATCGGGCCATTGTAGAACCGGTCCTAAGTGTATTAAATTGCATTTTACTTCGTCTGGGCTCAGTTTACCTGCAAAAGTCGAGTCCTCTTGACCACCCAATTTTCAGAGTACATTATTTACTCAGAAGAGTCCTCAGTGAACAGATTCCACCATCAATCCCCTGCGACAGGTACCTGCAGATGCGACCTTCCCTACTTTCATTTGTTTGTGCGACTTGAACAGCAAGGTGAAGAGAAGCCGTCCCTATCGAGGGAGTGAAAAGTGAACGCAGCTGTGTTCCTTTATTCCCCTTCGTCCCTGCAGGAAGGGAAGTAGCTTTCCGAACGTGTCCTGAATTTCCAGATTGATCTCAGCAGTGATCGCGATCACCGGTGATTGGAAAAGATGACGATGCCCTCTTTTATTACATCTTGTAACGTGGTAAAACAGGAACTTCGGCGCTCTTGATTCCTATTTACAGATATTCGGTTCTATACGTAGAGACTGATTTCATCAACAATTGCAGTGCCAAACTCTAACATAAAGAAGGGCCTTCAAAATAGGCGAAAATCGTTTCAGTCTTAAGGGAATAATTTATATTTCCATTTCTAAGTTCTAATTGTAAAAAACATTGATATGTTCTTTTCATTTAAATTCTAATTTCAAAGCTCCATAAAATCTCTATCTGGGCATTCCCATCTTCCCTACCTGTATCAAATACAATAGCACCTAATTAAGTTTACAAAAAAACTGATGTATTCCATTCACATGACTTTCTCTTCATTTGTGCAACAATTATTGTTAAAAAGCTTATTGTTCTATTTACTTAATGCTAATCGAAAAAAATTAGTAGAAATATTCTTATTACTTGCTTCCTTGTAAGTAGAAGCGAAATAAGGGAGTACCATAGGTTAAAGTGATAGACAAAAGCTGATTACTATGTGACTGAAGTTCCTTTGTTTGTATGGACTGGAGTTAACAAAGTCCTGTGTGAGAAAAGTATAATTCTTTTAAGCTAAAACCAAAAGCAAGGAGTATCTCGAAAACGAGCAAATTTATGAAAAAATGCATATAATGTGTGTTTTAAAGTGCTCTACATTTTTATGTGGTAAGTTTTTTTCCATCTCTTACGGTTTAGCAGTTATACAAAATTGCGTAAAATTCGTCCAGAATAAAGAAGTCTTCAGAGGCTATTCCCAGAAAATTCAAGGTATACGTTTATTAGTCAGGTAAATATCTTTAATATACGATATTTTAATCAAACTAGTTTGTGCCATTTTTGAGGAAAACAAAATTTTCGAAAAAAGTTTCATGTAAAGGGTAGTTTGGGGTGGGGGGATTTTTCTCAAAATGTTAGTGTCGTAGCCCTGGGGGATACTATACTTAAATACCAAGTTTGGCATTTTACTTTCTCTACACGTACTATGTACATAGTGTATAGAGAAGGTAATGCACTCCACCCAAAAATTCGATATCGAAAGTTCACCGAAAATATATGTTTTAGGGTTCCCTGTATCCAAAAAAAGTATTTTCAGAAAAAGGACCCTGTGTGTGTTCGTGTGTCTGTGAACACGATAACTCAAAAACGAAAAGTCGGTAAAATACCAAACTTGGTATTTAAGCTTAGTATCTTCCAGAGATGCAACACGAAGGTTTTGAGAAAAATCCCCACATCCCAAACTACCCTTTACATGGAACTTTTTTCGAAATTTTATATTTTCTCAAAAATGGTTCTATTTTGATTAAAATATCGTATATTAAAGATATTTATCTGAAAAATAAAATGTATATTCTGAAGACTTCTTTATTCTGAGTGAATTTTAGGGAATTTTGCGTAAGGAATGGACAAAAACTTACCACACAAAAAAATGTAGAGCACATTAAAACACACAATTTATGTTTTGTACATTTTTTTCGTGGAGTTGATCGTTTTTTAGATATTCCTGGTTTTTTATTTCAGCTTTGAAAAACTTAACCTTTTCATACAGGAATTTGTCAACTGCTCTCCATGCAAATAAAGGAACTTCAGTCACATATCAAATAGCTTTTGACTATCACTTTAACGTATGGTACTCCAATATTTCGCTTCTACTTACAAGGAAGCAAGCAATAAGACTGCTTTTGATAATTTTTCTCGATTAGAATGATGTAAATGGAAGCATAAGCTTTTTAACAATAACTTGTTGCAGAGATGTAGAGAAAGTCATGTGAATGGATCACATCAGCTTTTTTAAATACAGGGGACCCTAAAACATATATTTCCGGTGAAATCTCGGTATCGAATTTTGGGTGGAGTGCAATACCTTCTCTATACACTATGTACATAGTACGTGTAGAGAAAGTAATAAATAAAAGGAAAGGGAGAAGATAAATTACTCGGACGTTAGTGATGAAGATGATGATGATAATGATGATGATGATAATAATAATATTATTAATGATTAAGTGTTGGACCAACACTTACCGCCAGACGCCCCGAGAAGAAATCATTAATAACCAGCGCCGGGAGAGTCTCAAGTCCTTGAATATTTTATTATTATTATTATTATTATTATTTATTAAAATATAATTTCTTACATAAAGAGCTTTTATGGGTTAGAGAATTAACATGAATATTTACAGGCTCTTTTTAATGTGGAATGCAAATATTGTATTTCATATCTACTATACCGATGCTAATTAATCTGTGTTAAAACTTTTAAACATTAATAATCACTTTCTCTACATAGTAGCTAGAGAAAGTAGTATTGTATTCCACCCAAAAATTCGATGTTGGAATTTCGCCTTAAATATATGTTTTGAGTCCCCCGGAATCTAAAAAAGGCATTTTAGAAAAAGGTCCATGTGTGCGGGAATGGGTATAAGCACATAGCTCAAAGTGCTAAAGGGGCCATTAAATAAGAAATTTGGTATTTACGTTTAGTATTTTTCAACGACACGAAGAGTTTGAAAAAAATCTCCCTTAACAAACGTGGAAAATTGATTGAAAATGTTGTCGTTTTCAAAAATGGCTCTAATGATTTTGATTAAAATACCATATATTAAGGATGTTAATATTACAAATAAAATATATCTTTTGAAATTTTTTGGGAATAGCCTCTGAATACTGGATGAATTTTGCAGAATTTTATATAATTGTTAAACCGTAAAGGATATACCAAAACTTACTACAAAAATGTGGAGCTTGTTAAAACACATGAGTTATGTCACGTGCGTTTTTCTTGTTTTCTTCGCTTCCGAGATATTCCTTGATACATATATTTTTTCAAATGGGAGCCCACCTTTCGTTTCTTCTCTGTTGTTGTATCGTTGGCCATGCAAAGCGAACTGAACATCAATTGTTTCATATAGCGAAGCTTTCAAAAGATTTGACTATCGCTTTAGCATAGAGTATTCCCTTATTTTCCTTCTATCTACTTGCAAGGAAGCAAGTAATAAGCCCATTTCTGCTAACGTTAATCTCGATTAGCAAGATGTAGATAACAGAGTATTAAGAAAAGTTTGTATGCTGACCAGCTAGAGAAAGTTATGTGAAAGGAACACATCATATTTTTACTTTCTCTACACGTACTATGTATCTAGAGTATAGAGAAGGTATTGCAATGCACCAAAAATGCCATACCTAGATTTCACAAGAAATACATGTTTTGAGTCCCCCTGAATGCAAAAAAAGCATTTTTGGAAAAAGGTCCGTGTGTGTATGTCTGTTTGTGAGTCTGTGTACAGCATAGCTCAAAAACGAAAAGACCGTTAAATACCAAACTTGGTATTTAAGTTTGGTATCTTCCAAGAATGCGACAGGAAGATTTTCAAGAAAATCCCCCCATTCCAAATACCCTTTTCATGTAACATTTTTCGAAAATTTTGATTTTCTCAAAATAAGCACTAACAATTTTGATTAAAATACCTTATGTTTAAGATATATTTATAAAAACCGAAATGAATATCTTGAAGTTTCTGGGAATAGCCTCTGAAGACCTCTTCATACTGGATGACTTCTGTATACTTGTCAAACCGTAGGACATATACAATAACTTACTGCACAAAGAGTGTAGACCTCATTAAAAAAACACAATTTAGGATTGCAATATGCATTTTTTTGAAGAGTTAATCGTTTTCCAGATATCCCGAATAGTTCGTTTCAATTTTAAGTCACTTAAACTTTTCTCAAACGGGAAGATATCTCTTTCTTCTCGTTTCTCGTTTGCTTAGTCCTGGCAAGGAATTGGAATTTCAATTGTTTCACATAGCGACCGGCTTTTAAAGAACGAGACTATCGCTTTAGCTCGTATATTTTCTTATTTCCCTTCTAATATTACATCTCTACATTCTATCTTGATTAGAATGATATACGAGATAAAAGAATAGTCTTTTGTATATTCAGTAATTTTCCAGATTTCAGGTACCAATTTTTTCGAATATTTAATACACTAAAGGCTCAGTCGGTTATATTGGGTCATCATTACAATGATTTCTTGATCTGGGAATTTCTAATTCCCGAGTTCCCCACTTGTATGTGCGCAGAGTAACGTGCAATCAACTAACTCAATGTCCGTAGACTTTCAGGCGTTAAACACGAGTTTAGCTCAGGGATATTTTCTTTCAAGGTATGGGCTTCACAAATAAACATTACACGGAACCAATGTCTTTACTTTCCTTACCAAGGAAAAAAATCCATGAGTCTCTGCCGGATTTAAAGCCACAACCTTGGTTATTAGGGGCCAGAATGGTGACCACTACTGCAAACATTTTAAATCGGAGGAAAACTTCTCGTTGTCCAAACAACGATGTGTTTATGCGTATCAGAACACAATACCAAAAAATTCCTTCTACACTATACTCTATAAACAGAGTACAATTTTGGTGAATAAAACATTACTGCTATAAGAGTTTGCAAGTTACAAATCATGCTCTAACACTAAATGATATAAAACAGCTGATTCAATGATATTAGAAAGTAAGAGGAGTTTTTACATGGTGTGAGAATATTTAGAACTCTTAACAATTCGTAAAATCCAACAAAGTGATCGCCGCGTTCTGCAGATCTCAATTTAGCCGGCTACCGGTTGTAGGATTACCTTAAAAAACGATTTTTCCTTACAGATCAAGCAACTCTACGGCAAGCAATTGCTAATATTCCAATATATCATGTGTCAAATTCTGTGCATGGAGTCGTCGAAAGAATGGTATACGTTGATCAGAGAATGGAGGACATGTTTTAGTGCTCTATAAACTTCCATTGTTTGCCCTGTATGTGACTTTTGTTTTTCTTACCTATCTCAAATAATATAATATTTATATCGGTTTAAAGTTTGAAGTGACTTTTAAAATAGCCGATACATCTTGAATTTTATGGGAGTAGCCTCGGAAGCCCTCTTTATTCTGGATAACTTCTTCATAAGGGTTAAAGCAGAAGTAATAGACAAAATCTTTCTACACAAAAAATGTAAATCTCATTAGAGCACACAATGTATGTCAGATATAACTTTTGTGAGAACCCTTATGACCCTTTGCATCATACGTTACCACAGGGAGGGAGAGACCCGAAGAGCGATCGAAGAGGTGCGGATAACGATAGGAACAACATGGCCCTAACGGTTTCGGATGGAGTGTCTGCGATGCCACTGAGTCCTACTTCTGAGCCCCGAGCCTCAGAGCACGAAAGCCCCAAATTCTGGTACCGATAACATGGAATAATCCCTCAGCCACCACCCAGCCGCAAATTGCCGAACACCGATGCCTGGTCCTTCAGCCCTGAAACAGCTGATAAGGACTAATGGGAGTAGGAAATGATAGACAGGAATAGACCCGGAAAAACCCCTTGGTGGGAAATAAAAAAACAAGAATCAGAAAGGCCGGTCAGGAAATCGAATCCACGACCTCCGGAATAGGATTTGCACACCAAAGAAGCATATTGTTTGTAGCGCATAAAAAGACGTGTGTAAGCTACACGACTATAACACAGATACAGCAGAGCTCACTGCAGTGCTGTGACCTCAGAAACTAATTTACAACTCAGCAATTAAGATCCCTGGGTAGTTTTCTCCCTCCAGTTCTGAAATGACTCCAATACAGTTTTTTCACAAAGATATTTTTCCATAGCAGCTCTTGAATAAAAAATAAATAAACGAAAATACTTTTAGTCGCCTGTAAACAAGAGAACACATTCACTTTAACAAAGGAAAACAAACACATACTCACACAGCGAACAAACATGCCCTTTTGACCCGAGCGTACGTCAGTACACACCCTTTCTCTCAATTTCCACCCACAGATCAGCTGCCTAATGGAAATGTACGTATTCAGTGAACTACAGACAATTACTTCTACGTTATATGCCCATGAGCTAAATACTCTTTCATTTCTTTCATCAACATGTTCCTATTTATTCCTTTTAGCTTAGCTTTATTCGGCGAGGTTTTGAGAAATTAACCTTTAATGAATCAACCTTTATTTTAAGCCAGATCCTATACGCTCCATACGTAGAACAAGGTGCTGTTTGTTAACAACCTGATGTTGTCTCACACAGACTTCATTTTAGATTATTAGCTTGAAAATGTTAAAACGTTCGTTACGCTGTTTGCTCCAGTAATGGCCTACTGCAAGCACAGAACACACGATCTCAACAAATTAATATTAAAAAATCTCACGTGTACCATTCATATGACTTTCTCCATATTTCTGCAACAAATTATTGTTATAAAGCTTAGGTTTCTATTTACTTCATCCTAATTGAGGAAACTTTAGCAGAAATAGTCTTATTACTTGATTCTTTGTAAGTAGAAGCGAAATAAGGGAGTAGCATAGCTTAAAGTCACAGTCAAAAGCTGGTTGTTATGTGACTGAAGTTCCTTTGTTTGTATGGACAGAAACTGACAAATCTCTATATGAGAAAAGTCTGTTTTTCAAAGCTGAAACTAAAAACAAGGAATATTTTAAAAACGATCAACTCCACGAAAAAAAAATATATATATATATATATATATATATATATATATATATACATACAACACAAATTGTGTGTTTTAATGTGCTCTACATTTTCTGTGTGGTAAGCTTCATTCCACCTCTTATGGTTTAGCAGTTATGCAAAATTCCGTAAAATGTATCCAGAATAAAGTAGTCTCCAGAGGTTCTTCCCAGAAAATCGAAGATATACATTTTATTTGGCAAGTAAATATCTCAAATATTCGAGATTTTAATCAAAATCGTTAGAGCCATTTTTAAAAAAATCAAAATATTCGAAATTTTTTCATCTAAAGGGTAGTTTGAGGTGAGGGGATTTTCTTGAAAATCTTCGTGTCGCATCCTTGGAAGATACCAAACTTAAATACCAAGTTTGGTTTTTAATGGTCTTTTCATTTTTGAGCTATGCTGCCCACAGACACACATGGACGTTTTTCTAAAAATTCTTTTTACTTTCTCTGCACCTATGTACATAGTGTATTGCACCCAAAAATTAGATACCGATATTTCACCGGAAATACATGTTTTGAGTCCGGCTGAATCCAAAAAAATAATTTTTGGAAAAAGGTCTCTGTGTGCGTGTGTGTGTGTCTCTGTGCGTGTTTGTGTGTGTGTGTGTGTCTCAGTGTCTCTCAGTGTGTCTGTGGCATACCAAACTTGGTAATTAAGTTTGGTATCTTCCAAAGATACGACACGAAGATTTTCAAGAAAATCCCCACATCCCCAACTACCCTTTATATGGAACTTTTTTCGAAACTTTTTATTTTTTTAAAAATGGCTCTAACGATTTTGATTAAAATATGGTATTTTCAAGATATTTACCTGACAAATAAAATGTATACCTTGAATGTTCTGGAATAGCCTCATAAGACTACTTTATTCTGGATCAGTTTTACGGAATTTTGCGTAACTGCTAAACCGTAAGAGATGGACAAAAACTTGCAACACAAAAAACATAGAGCACTTTAAAACACACAATTTATGTTATATATATATATATATATATATATATATATATATATATATATTTTTCGTGGAGTTGGTCGTTTTTTTAGATATCCCTTATTTTCGGTTTCACCTTTTAAAAACTTGTATTTTTCTCATACAGGAATTTATCAATTCCTGTCCATACAAACAAAGGAACCTCAGTCACACACCAGCCAGCTTTTGACTATCACTTTAACCCATGGTACTCCCTTTTTTCGCTTCTGCTTACAAGGAAGCAGGTAAGAAGACTATTTCTGCTAATTTTTTCTCGATTAGAATGAAGTAAATAGAAGCATAAGCTTTTTAACAATAATTTGTTACAGAGATGTAGAGAAAGTTATGTGAATGGAACACATCAGATTTTTTTTATTCAGGGAGTCTCAAAACATATATTTCTAGTGAAATCTCGGTATCGAGTTTTTGGGTGCAGTACAATACCTTCTCTACATACTATGTACACAGTATGCATAGAGAAAGTAAATATCTGAAGTGTTCCATTCATATGGCTTTCCCTATCCGTCATGAAAGCAAACTTCTCATAAAATATTATCATTATTTCTTTTCCATGCTAATCGAATTAAGCATTAGCAAAATGGACTTATTACTCAAAAGTAGGACGGAGTTGAGAGATAACCTATGGTAGAACGGCAGTAAAAGGTTTTAAAAGCTGTCGCTAGGCGATTGTCATTGAAATTCGCTTCTTTGCATGTCAAGGAGTAATACAAAAATAAAAAATACGGACGGCTTCATGTTAGAGAAAACTATAAGTATTTTAAAAGTGAAACCAACAAGAATGAATATCTTGGAAATAGTCAATCCAAGATAAAAGTATATATTACATAAATCCTGTGTTTTAACGAGATCTGCATTTTTGTATAGCAAGTTTTTGTGCAGCACGGTTTACCAGTTATAGACAAGACATTCAGAATGAGGCTGTCCACAGGGCACACAAACACAGACACACATACACAAACTCTCTTTCTGAGCTTTTCCAAAAAGGACTTCTTCTGGACACAGCGGGGTTTAAAATGTGTATTTCCGGTGAAATCTCGGCATCGAATTTCTGGGTGGAGTACAATACGTTCTCTATATAGTATGTACATAGTACGTGAAGAGAAATTAATAGAAGCGCCAACGTAAGTTTCATAAATGTACATGCACGTATAGAAGGAAACAAGAAGTTTATCAGATACTAGAAAAACAAACTGAAGGAATAACTCAAAGAGATTAAAAAAAAAAAAATAATGTTAGATGATTTATAATCACAAATTGGTAAGGAAAGGTACTACCAAGGTATAATAGGCAAACAAAGCCTACAGGAAACGTTAGACAGAAACGGCACAATCTAATAACTTTGCCACTAGTAAGGGAATGGTAATAGCCAACATAGTATCCCCAAAAAAGGGTTCAGAAGCAAATATGGATTTCGCCAGATGGTAAAACAAGTAACAAAACTTTTAATGAACTCATAGATAAGCAAAACAGAATGAAAATGCTGGACGTAAGACTATACAGAGAAGCAAATGGCTAATCAGATCCCATTTCGGTACATCCAGTATTAATGAAAAGCAAAACAAGGTAAGGTAAAACAAAGCAATATTATAATAATAATAATAATAATAATAATAATAATAATAATAATAATAATAATAATAATAATAATAATAATAAATAACACAACATTGACACCAGCACGAAGAAATTAAAATTAAGTATGACAGTAAATTAGAACAAATTGTGACTAGTAAAACAGAAGAGGGAAACGCAAACAAGAGAGCTGTGGAAGCAATAAATCAAATAATAGAGACTTTAGAAACCAACGACAACAGGAAATAGTTTGATAATAAATGTTTAAAAATACAGATTTGCAATAATACAGATGAAAGCGGCATCAATTAAAGAAACGCTTTCCGGAAGAAAATTTTGATCGCCGTAGTAAGAAAGTGGTGCTACACAGACACGTCCTTTCAATTGTTTTCTGAATGGGACCGACCTATTCTGAAATCAGCGCCACCAAGTCAAGTAGGATATGTTTAAAATCTGATTTGGCTTTTTACTTAGTCTAGCACATTTATACAACGTGCACAGTAGATAGAGAAGGTAATGCCACCACCATGTTTTGATACCCTCTGAATTCAAAAAATCCCTTTTAGAAGTCTGCACAGTGTGTCTGTCTTATCTTTGGACAGCATAACTCAAAAACGGAAAGTCCATTAAACACCAAACTTGGTATTTAAATTTAGTGTATCCCAAAGATGCGACAAGAACATTTTCAAGAAAATCCCCCAACCCCAAATTACTCTTTGCATGAATTCGTTTTCCAAAATGTTGATATTCTCAAAAATGATTCTAATGATTTTTATTTAAGTATCGTATATTAAAGATATTTACATACAAATAACACGTATATTTTGAATTCTTGCGAAAAGCTTCTGGACGAATTTTGCCTAAATTTTCATAACTGGTAAATCGTAAGAAATAGGCAGTAACTTTGTCGCAGCTGTTTCGTCTACCTTGGAGTCGGTCTGAATTATTGCCAGTGAAATACTTTTAAACTAAGTGTGTACATACCTCTTTGATGTTCGGTGATGCGCCGGCTATGCCCATTGATGTTAGAACACACAAAATTGACTCTCACTGAGGGTAGGAAGAATAACACGCTGGGTATGTCACCTGGATAGACTAACAAAAATGAGTACTTGTTGATGTGGTTTATTCATACTTATTATTGTTGAGACACTAATCCGTCGAGCGACTCCCGGCACAGTTCTTGTAGATTTAGTAATATATACTTATAACTGCTGCTACTTCTTGATGTTTATTCATACTTATTATTGTTGAGACACTAATCCGACATGGTTCTTGTAGATTTAGTAATATATACTTATAACTGCTGCTACTTCTTGATGTGGTTTATTCATACTTATTATTGTTGAGACACTAATCCGACATGGTTCTTGTAGATTTAGTAATATATACTTATAACTGCTGCTACTTCTTGATGTGGTTTATTCATACTTATTATTGTTGAGACACTAATCCGACATGGTTCTTGTAGATTTAGTAATATATACTTATAACTGCTGCTACTTCTTGATGTGGTTTATTCATACTTATTATTGTTGAGACACTAATCCGTCGAGCGACTCCCGGCATAGTTCTTGTAGATTTAGTAATATATACTTATAACTGGTGCTACTTCTTGATGTGGTTTATTCATACTTATTATTGTTGAGACACTAATCCGACATGGTTCTTGTAGATTTAGTAATATATACTTATAACTGCTGCTACTTCTTGATGTGGTTTATTCATACTTATTATTGTTGAGACACTAATCCGACATGGTTCTTGTAGATTTAGTAATATATACTTATAACTGCTGCTACTTCTTGATGTGGTTTATTCATACTTATTATTGTTGAGACACTAATCCGACATGGTTCTTGTAGATTTAGTAATATATACTTATAACTGGTGCTACTTCTTGATGTGGTTTATTCATACTTATTATTGTTGAGACACTAATCCGACATGGTTCTTGTAGATTTAGTAATATATACTTATAACTGCTGCTACTTCTTGATGTGGTTTATTCATACTTATTATTGTTGAGACACTAATCCGACATGGTTCTTGTAGATTTAGTAATATATACTTATAACTGCTGCTACTTCTTGATGTGGTTTATTCATACTTATTATTGTTGAGACACTAATCCGTCGAGCGACTCCCGACACAGTTCTTGTAGATTTAGTAACATATACTTATAAGTGCTGCTACTTCTTGATGTGGTTTATTCATACTTATTATTGTTGAGACACTAATCCGTCGAGCGACTCCCGACACAGTTCTTGTAGATTTAGTAACATATACTTATAACTGCTGCTACTTCTTGATGTTTATTCATACTTATTATTGTTGAGACACTAATCCGTCATAGTTCTTGTAGATTTAGTAATATATACTTATAACTGGTGCTACTTCTTGATGTGGTTTATTCATACTTATTATTGTTGAGACACTAATCCGACATGGTTCTTGTAGATTTAGTAATATATACTTATAACTGCTGCTACTTCTTGATGTGGTTTATTCATACTTATTATTGTTGAGACACTAATCCGACATGGTTCTTGTAGATTTAGTAATATATACTTATAACTGCTGCTACTTCTTGATGTGGTTTATTCATACTTATTATTGTTGAGACACTAATCCGACATGGTTCTTGTAGATTTAGTAATATATACTTATAACTGCTGCTACTTCTTGATGTTTATTCATACTTATTATTGTTGAGACACTAATCCGTCGAGCGACTCCCGACACAGTTCTTGTAGATTTAGTAATATATACTTATAACTGGTGCTACTTCTTGATGTGGTTTATTCATACTTATTATTGTTGAGACACTAATCCGTCGAGCGACTCCCGACACAGTTCTTGTAGATTTAGTAATATATACTTATAACTGCTGCTACTTCTTGATGCGGTTTATTCATACTTATTATTGTTGAGACACTGATCCGTCGAGCGACTCCCGACATAGTTCTTGTAGATTTAGTAATATATACTTATAACTGCTGCTACTTCTTGATGTGGTTTATTCATACTTATTATTGTTGAGACACTAATCCGACACAGTTCTTGTAGATTTAGTAATATATACTTATAACTGCTGCTGTTTCTTCTCATACAAAATTATAAAACCTGCCCACCAACTAATGGGGTAACAGCCCTTCTTCGCGTAAGATTTAATATAACGAATGACACATGACTGAGAACCAACAATATAAAATAGAACGTACATACAGCCGAACCTTTTCTAGTGTGCACACTGCTTTTATATCCAAGCTTCGGGGTCGTTTCTGATTGGTTATCACGTGGTTAGTTTTGGTAATTCATTGTATTTTACTCACGTGACCGCTCTTTGTAATGGAAGAGCCCCGAACTACGAACTTTTAGGGAAAAAAAACCTGTCTCAATAGAAACTCCCTGTTACTTAGACCTTTAATGCAAAAAAAACTTGCTCTTACAAAAGCATTTATATTTCTGGATTGACAAAAGAAGTGACCTCAATTTTATGTTCTGCGATCTGCCAAGTCCTGGCTAAACCTGTGCAAATTAATAATCCAAATAATAAAATGCAAGATGTGCTAATACACTGTTGCAATCTACTACACAAAAACTGTAGATCTAGTTAAAGTACACAATTTATATCATGTACATTTTTGTTGTAGAGTTGACCGTTGATAATCCTTGTTATTGGTTTCAATTTTAAACTACCTTCGCAACTTTTATCAAACGGAGTCATATTTCTTTTCATCTCTGTTTTGTTTTACTGACAATGCAAAGCAATCGAACTTCAATTATTCACGTTGTTTTAAGACATTTGACTATCGCTTAACCCAAATGTATTCCCTTATTTCCCTTCTACTTACAAAGAAGCAAGTAATAGGACAATTTCTACTAATGCTTATCTCGATTAGCGTATCGCAGATAAAAGAATAATCCTTTGTAAGGAAAGCTTGTTTATGGAACAGCTAGAGAAATCATATAAATAGAACACTTAAGAATTTTTATTTAAAATTTGTTCACCGAACTGTTTATTTTTAAATTGTTGCCTAACTCACAACAACAAGTTAATTCAGCAAATAAGTATCAATCAGCTTGAAATGGTATAATTCCAGCAAGACAACTTCTGAATTACAACCGCTAGACCGGTAATTCTTCTGACA
Organism: Hymenopus coronatus; assembly: GCA_030762935.1. Taxonomy (NCBI): domain Eukaryota; kingdom Metazoa; phylum Arthropoda; class Insecta; order Mantodea; family Hymenopodidae; genus Hymenopus; species Hymenopus coronatus. The sequence goes on along the minus strand of CM060888.1, from coordinate 139,806,120 downwards.
AGCACTGCTCAAAACAGCGGACCGACGTATCTGTGTAAAATATCATTGATGTAAAGCTCAACAGCGAAAGAATATTTTCAGACGCTTGCCATTGGTCACAGTGACTAATGTTCAACGCGCCTCCGTTTGTCACATGGGTGGAAATTAGTTGGTCTGATCAGCACTTTGAAACAGTTGAAAACAGCAGAGACTTTGTATTAGAAAATAATTTGTACTTCACCTGGTGGGAATAACAATTTGGCGAAAAGGGAAGTGTTTTGAAAGAGAGGAACTGAAAAAAATGCTTGAAACCATTAATTTGGATGTACAACTAAATTGAAATATGCCAAAAGTATGGAAAATGAATAGTCGTGGTAAAGTTTGAAAATATAAAACATGGTTTATAAAAGTGTAAAAAATTGTCGCACTGATACTTTGTATTAGTTTTCTGTTGAAAAGGAATATTTGTAATAAACTGAAGTGCTAATTCTTAAAAGCTATTAATTAATATTAATGAAGATTAAAGTGAAGTTACATTTAGTGAAAACTTGAAATAAGAAGTAATAAACCCACATTAATCAATAGTATCATTAGTCAGCTTTAATAAAATAAACAAAACATATACCACTAAGAAGAATTTCAGGGAATATTTGTAGTTGAAGAATTGAAAAAACAAATTAAAAAGAAGACAAATTATGTTAAACTTCACGATGTTTCAATAATTGCCACATCCCTAGAATATTGCTCTTCATGTAGCAGTGCATTTAACCAATTCCTTCTCCGTGATGAAGTGTTTACCATGTTAGTCTCATATATCCAAGGACGCGGGTTCAAACATAGCGGAGGAGGATGGATTTGCTTGGGCATAAAAATCCTTAGCGTGACTTCCTTCGGAAGGGAAGTAAAGCCGTTAGTCCCGTGTCGTAGATTTACGGCACATAAAAGAAGCTCAAGCCTAATGTAGAATGGGATGCTGAGAACACAGAATGTCCATTTCCATGTTCTGCTTCCATAGATATCTGTGCCTGCTTACGCTGCCCTGGTACATCAAATGGTTCTGGTATGAGTGCTGCATCAATGTCTTCTGTGGCCATGCTAATGCTTAAAACAGCAGAGGCTCCTTTGCAATGCTGCAATTAATCTGAGTAATTTTCTGACAACATTAATCACGACACCTTCAGTAAAAGTAAATGTCTCGTTCCTCTGGCTTTCCATTCCATTCTTCTTCGACACCATACAAGTTTATGATCTGTTCATAGATGAAGATGTTTTGTCCATCTCTTTTTTTCTGGTGGTAGGTTTCCCTTGAGAAATGATGGAGGGTCTCTATCATTCCTTTTCAGTTTCAGTGTTTCCATATAGGTCCAGAAATATAGGTCACTCAGTACATACTGGGAATGTTTAATAGCACATGTTGGGACTCCCACCATGATTCTTCAATTAAGAGACCTTGAGTTAAATTTTGAGTTGATAAGCCGCTTCTCTGTCTAGTACTTCTCCTACAGATATAATTTCCACCACAATCCATAGGTACACGGAAGCTGCCCCACAACTAAAATGTCCTGCAACTTCTAAGGAGAGGTTCGTGTGGTACGTAGCTCATCAATTGTTAAGCTATATAATGAAAAATTGTTTCACAAATGACAAACTCAAAAATAATTTGATCCGTTGTATTCATAGAAGTTATACCATCCTATGTTTTTATAGTTTATGTAAAATTCTGTGCAAATTCAAATGCATTTATACAATTTGATTACAAGGAAGTTTTAGCGTAGGAATTGTATCTCTATTGTTTCTTACATACTAAAAAGCTTCAAGACGCACTTTGAATACCTGAACAGGATTCGGGGGTAGACAAAATAATGGAAACACCTCCTGAAATGAACAAACACTTTATTAATATGGTGTTGCTCCACCATTTGCTTTCAAAACAGCTTCAATCCTTCGTGGAATTGATCCATACAGTGCATGAATTGTTACTAGAGGTATTTTATACCACTCATCATGAATAATAGTTTCAAGCTCCTTAAGGGATGAAGGAGGAGGAAATCTCGCCCTCACTCTTCTTTCCAATTCATCCCACATGGGCTCAATAATGTTCAGATCTGGGGATTGAGCTGGCCATGGAAGATGTTTACTTCATCTTCATGCTCTTCAAACCACTCTGCTACTCATCCAGCAGTATGAACAGGTGCATTGTCATCTTGGAATATTGCATTGCTTGCAGGAAACAATGTTTGCACCATAATGGTCTCCAAGAATTCCCTTATAGACATTAGCAGTCACTTTACCAGTCAGTGTTATGATAGGACCTACAGAAAACCAAGACTGACCCACCACCATGCTTAACAGTAGGCATTAAACAGTCAGGATCATAAGCTTCTTTAGGTGTTCTCCAAACATATACTCTGCCAGTGGTAGGGAAAAGTGTGAATGATGATTCATCAGACCATATCACATGTTTCCAGTCATCAACTGTCCAGGTCTTATGTTCATGGCACCATTGTTTTCGCTTTGTTGCATTAGTCTGTGTGATTAGTGGTTTGGCAATTGCTGCTCTGCCATGTAATCCGAACTTGTGAAGCTCTCTCCTCACAGTTCTGGTAGAAACAGATTGACTGACACATGTATTCAGTTCTGCTGTCACTTTATCTGCAGTAGTTTTACGATTTCTTAATACAATCTTCTTTAAGGCTCTCCTGTCTCTGTCGTTTAACTTCTGTTTGCGGCCACTGTTACTTTTTGCAGAAGATGTTTTACCTTTTGACAAGTATGCTGACATAACCTTAGAAACTGTACTTCTTGCAATATTTAATAGATTGGCAGTTTGAGTCACTGTAGCTCCTGCTAGCCGGGCACCAACAATTTGCCCTGTTTGAAAATCAGAAAGGTCTTTCATTGTCCAATGGTTTACACTTGCAGCACACCTGAAACAATAATAATGCTGGAAAAGAGTTCTACTATATCCACTTTGTACTCACAAACAAAAGAATGCAGATCTAATTAGAACTTCAGGGTAGGCAACCTCTTCTAATAATATGTCTGAAACTGGAGTGTTTCCATTATTTTGTTAAGCTATATAATGAACAATTGTTTCACAAATGACAAACTAAAAAATAATTTGATCCGTTGTATTCATAGAAGTTATACCATCCTATGTTTTTATAGTTTATGTAAAATTCTGTGCAAATGCAAATTCATTTATATAATTTGATTACAAGGAAGTTTTAGCGTAGGAATTGTATCTCTATTGTTTCTTACATACTAAAAAGCTTCAAGACGCACTTTGAATACCTGAACAGGATTCTTGCCTAATACTTGAAGTGCAGGAGAATAAGAACAACAGAAAGAAGAGGAGGAAACGGGTTCAACATCTCTGTACTCTTGACACTAACTTCCTAAACCACATATAACTGTCCCTAACATGCATATAAATCTGTTGGTTTGCGCAGTGGTTTGCCCTTCAAATGTTTTCCAAATAGCATCAAGGACCCCCATCTCACTCAGCTTCATCCCTTTTTCTCGACAATTCCCAAGAGGCGCCTGTCTTCTGCTTCCCCACCGTCCCGTCCCCCGCGAGGAAACCGGAAATGGAAATGAGATTGGGACCCAATAAAATTCCCTAAACCGGATGTTGCATGGAATAAGGAGTTCTATTAAATATTGCTGTTCGCCAATCCTTTCTCACAAAGATACAGAACAGAGTCATATAAAGTAACAAATAAATTATACATTGCATATTTATACAGAGATATCCTACATTAAAAGAGACTGGAGCTCGATTTTAAAGAGCGAGAATAACAAAGTTCACTAAGGCGAATTTTTATAAAACTTACATTCGTAGTAATAAATAATAGCCATAAATTCAAAAGACTTAATCCCACCTTGATATAACTAATAAATTACTACACTGTCGTGGCTAAGTGTTGAGATGTCTAAGAGCTGACTATCGCTTTAGCCTAGTGTATTCCCTTAATTCCCTTATACTTACAAAGACTGATTCTGGTAATGTTTATCTTGGTTAACGTAATCTGGATAAAAGAATAATCTTTGCAAGGAAAGTTTGCTTGTGGAACACCTAGAGAAAGTCGTGTGAATGGAATACGTCAGATTTTTAATAATACTAATGGAACATTTTTCTCCATAACTAGCAACAACCACAGCACGACAATATTAAAATGTACACAAATTCAGAGCAAAGTCCGATAAACACAATAGTAAAAGCTACAAAAGGGTTTCGCCAATTGTCAATTAAATAAAAAACAAACCTCGTCATATAATGAAGTAGTTGAGTTAAACGGCAGATGAATCTTTTATACAGGGAATAGAAGATTAGTACACAAAAACATTTCATTCCATAATATAAGTGAAAATATAAATACACACATTAAACACAGAACATTCTAACATGTAAGCCAATTGCTTCAATGCAAGAAGAAACGATATCAGAAAAGCGTCGGTAATTATGTATTGTTAAGACTCTATAAAAAAGGAAAACAGTTCCGCATGCTTGCTGTTATCTTATACAGTGCAATGTGTCCTGTAAATCTTTGTAAATTGTAAACAGATCGACTATCAATGAAATGGTTCTATTTCATTTAGCAGCCTTTCGTTCACATTTTGGCATGATTCGGATCATGGCGTGTCGGATAAAACATAGTGAGGAGGGGATATGCTGTGATTTTAAAAGTCAGGTATGGGGAACATTTATGTTCTTACTTTACACTTAATTTTTATGTTCATAAACTTATATTAGTATATTTTATTTAAATAGAACAAACACAAAACAAAAACAAAAAATCTGATGTGTTCCATTCACATGACTTTCTCTAGATCTCTGCAACAAATTATTGTTAAAAAGCTGATGCTTCTATTTACTTCATGCTAGTCAAGAAAACATTAGCAGAAATAGTCTTATTACTTGCTTCCTTATAAGTAGCGAAATAAGGGAGTACCATAGGTGATACTCAAAAGCTGGTTGCTATGTGACTGAAGTTTCTTTGTTTGTATGCACAGGAGTTGACAAATCCCTATGTGAGAAAAGTACAAGTTTTTTAAACGTGAAACCAAAAATAAGGAATATCTCAAAAACGATGAAATCCACGAAAAAATGTATATAATATAAATTGCGTCTTTTAAGTGCTCTTCTTTTTTGTGTGGTAAGGTTTTGTCCATCTCTTATGGTTTTGCAGTTATACAAAATTCCATAAAATTCATCTAGAATTGGTCTTGAGGCTATTCCCAGAAAATTCAAATATACATTTTGTTTGTCAGATAAATATTTTTAATATACGATATTTTAATCAAAATCGTTAGAGCCATTTTTCAGAAAATCAAAAATTTCGTTGAAAAAAGTTCTATGTAAAGGGTAGTTGGGAGTGTGGGGATTTTTTCTCAAAATTTTCGTGTCGCATTCCTGGAAGATACTAAACTTAAATACCAAGTTTGGTATTTTACCGACTTTTCGTTTTTGAGTTATCGTATTCACAGACAGCCGGACAGACTGACACACGGACACACACACACACATGTACCTTTTTCTGAAAATGGTTTTATTTTTTTTTTATATACAGTGGACCCTAAATGATGTATTTCCGCTGAAATCTCGGTATCGAATTTTTGGGTGGAGTGCAATACCATCTCTATACACTACGTAGATAGTACGTGTAGAGAAAGTAAAAACAAATGTTGCCATTAAAACTGAAAGAAAAAAAAAAAAGACGAACTCGTAAGGGACAATTGTCACATTGATGTTACAGATCGGCCTTTAATTTTAATGAAAGTAGATGGAAATTAAAATACCCGTGTCTTGATTTTCTAGTATAACATCGGTCAAGTTTCACAAGAAAAAATGATTTACAAATTAGAATCGCCCACTAATATCTAACTCCTTGCATATATCGATGCTTAATAATTATTCAACGAAATTACTTATTGAATGTGCAATTTTTATCGTGTTTCTTGGAGACACCCATCACTGGGAAAAAGTGGAACATAATTGTAGGCGATTTTGTCTTCGCGACATAGAATCTCTTTTTAGGGCCCGGCTCCTATCTGTTCGCTCTGTGGAGCGACGTTGTATATGCTGTTAGAGTGCCTTGCTCTAGCAGCCTGTCGTTTATCTGGCGACCTCCCTTGAGAAAATTCTTGCCGATGACCACAGAGCGGTAGAGAACGTTTTATGTATTTTATCTCAGGTGACTTTCCTAATAAGGATCTAGATTTTATTTTTTAATGTTTTCTCCGTAGTTCTTTAAATGTAGGTTTTTAGTTATCGTTATCACCGCGTTTGCTCCATTTTTATTCAGTTCTGGGTTTATCTGTGGCTTTTGCCATCAGTTTTATTCTCTGGATTTTATAACCTACCTTTTTCTTTTACGTTTTGATTTTATGTGATTTTTAGCTGTGGTGTATTTAGTCGACATTGTTTTTTATAAGGGCGTTAATGGTCATAGCAGTCGAGCCAATCATCATCATCATCATCATCATAATCTCTTTAGGGCGACCTTACGAAAAGTCCATTATCAGTGACTCGCGCACCTTTTCTTGGTTGCTGGTATTACGGGTAAGCGAAGGCTTGCTGTAAACAACAAAACTATCGATTTGGAACGTCATTATGTGTTTCCTTATAAGTTACCATAAGTGTCATATTTTTTAACAAATTGTGTCTTACCGGAAGTTAAGCCCCTTGTACACAAACAATTTTTTTTTTTAATTCAAGAGTTTACAAGAGTTTGCAAGAAAAATTGGCAAATACTTTTCAATATTTGACAAGATTGTACAAGATTTGGCAAGATCTTGTCAATGTCATAAATACAACATGGAGACAAGACAATTTGCTTTACTTGCTCCACGACTGGCTGTGTGTAATAGGTTACAAAATAAAAGGAGAAAGCAGAGGTACAAGACCTTGGATACAACGCAGGACAAGCAGAGGAGTGTTTCAGTTACTGTACAAAGAACTGGAAGTAGAAGATCCAACTTCTTACAAAAACTTTTTAAGGATGGATAAAACTAATTTTACATTCTTGCTGTCCTTAATTGAGCATAGGATAACCAAATAGAACATTGTAATGCGAGAAAGCATACCAGCTCATATAAGACTAGCACTAACCTTAAGGTTTCTTGCCACAGGAGAAAGTTTCACTAGTTTGATGTACACCACCAGGATACCATTTACAACCATAGCTAAAATCATACCAGAAGTATGCAAAGCTATATTTGATGGGCTCAGAGACAGATATTTAAACGTAAGTTCTATGCCTCAATGGGTTGTTTTTCTTTTAATTTTCATGGGGCAAAATTATCGTGGAAGAGTTAGCATTATGCCTTAATATTAAAAAAATTAAAATTCACTATGAAGCAAATACCAATGTGGATGAGAAATAATTATTATGTTTTCTTTGTCAGTTTTTGACCAAGTAACATGCGTGCATTTGCATTAAATTCATGCTATTCCAGAAAATTGAAATTTCACACCTCTATCCCAGTGGTTCACTTACACAAAAATATCAGTTCATGTTTTATTAGGAGATTTTTTATTTTAATTTATAATACTTTAATATAAATGTAATGCTATGTTATTCTGGCAAACTCGAGGAGAGTTAGACCTTTGAATAAATAATAAAAAAACATTTAAGTCTGAAATTACTTAAAATGTGAGAGATATTAGATATTTGCAAAATGTTCTCTATTACTTATTAACATGAGAAAAAATAAGCTAAAACCTTTCACAAAGAAGTAATCACAGTTCAAATAAGTACCTACCTGATCCATTTCGTTTGAAAATATGACAATCAGGAGATGGTTTATATTAGATCTGCTTTAAAAAACATACTTTTGGATTACTCCACACAGTTGCCCAACATATACATTTGGCATGTAATAATTGTTCAGTTTCAGTAAACTCATTGCAATTTTGAAATAACACTGAAAATGTAGTTCATTTAAAAAAAGTGATTAGCCCATTTTAAGAGTATTAACACAAGGAAAAGCTTAAATATATTTTATACTTTCCAGGGACCAATAGTAATATTCAATGTGGCCATGTGCTTGGGATTGCCTTTTTGTTTGCTTCAAGTAGATTCTTTCTTATTTCAGTAGTAGTATAGCTTCAATGATGTGCAGCAGTGGTGCATTCATGGGTGGGAGTCAAAATGCATCCCAGAGCCTCACAGAGTTAATAATAGCTTTTTATTTCTTTAAAAAAATGGTTACTACTAATTTTGTTTTATAGCCTTTAATGATATTTTTACTTTCTCTATACGAACTATGTACATAGTGTATAGAGAAGATATTGCATTGCATCCAAAAATTTGATACTGAGATTTCACTGTAAATACATGTTTTGATACTCCCTGAATATAAAAAAAAGCATTTTTAGAAAAATATCTCTGTGTGTCTGTGGAATATAAAAAAAAGCATTTTTAGAAAAATATCTCTGTGTATCTGTGGGCAGCATAGCTCAAAAACGGAAAGACCGTTAAAGCCCAAACTTAGTATCTAAGTTTGGTATCTTCCAAAGATGCGACATGAAGATTTTCAAGAAAATCCCCCTACCCCCAACTACCCTTTACATGGAACATTTCGAAAATTTTGATTTTCTTAAAAATGTCTCTTAACGATTTTGATTAAAATATTGTATATTTAAGATATTTACCTGACAAATAAAATGTATATCTTGAATTTTCTGGGAATAGGCTCTGAAGACTTTATTCTGGATGAATTTTACGGAATTGTGCATAGCTGCTAAACCATAAGAGATGGACAAAACCTTACTGCACAGAAAATGGAGCTCACGATAAAACACACAATATATGTCATATACATTTTTTTCGTGGAGTTGTTCATTTTTAAGATATTCCTGGTTTTTGGTTTTAGCTTTGAAAAACACACTTTTCTCATACAGGAATTTCTTAACTCCTGTCCATACAAACAAAGGAACTTCAGTTACATAGCAACTAGCTTTTGGCTATCATTTTAACCTATGGAACTCCCTCATTTTGCTTCTACTTACAAGGAAGCAAGTAATAAGACTATTTCTGCTAATTAGCATGAAGTAAATAGAAGCACAAGCTTTTTAACTACAATTTGTTGCAGAGTTGTACAGAAAGTCATGTGAATGGAACATTTTTTTTTTTTTTGGTAGTGTTTAACGCCCGCTTTAACTACTAATGGCACCGCAGGCGGTAATGTGAATGGAACACATCAGATTTTTTTGGTATATATTGTTGTTAGTTTTGTGACAGTTCCTTTGCTGCTAGTTCCCACTGAAAAACATCAGTGCAGATAACTACATAACAATGCTAGCCACAACACTGTACTTCAGTAATTAAAATACCTATTCTAACTTGTGTCGTGACATCTACCCATTTGAAGCTAATGACTGAAAGTTACACTTTATAGTTCAAACTTCAAAGGAAAGTGTGGTAATGAGGAGCAGAATAAATATATACAAGTTTGTTTCATTCATATTTATTCAAGAAAATTCAGAATTTTCTTCCTGCAATACTTCGTGTAATATTTTATGTATCTGAAACATTATATTTTCTTTTCTTTGGGTACTATTTATTTTTTTTAGTTTTTTTGAAACAAGAATTCCAAATGCATCCTCTTCCTCCATCTGAGTTTGCGCAGGGGTAGATTTCTCCAGGAGTTCAGTTGCTTTTATTAGGAACTGCTCCTCTGGAACAGTTTCTTTCCTCCTCCTTTTTGTATTTGGTGTTTGCTGTTCTGCAACTGGGCTTACAACACCCAGCTGACTCTCGTAATTTCCATCTAATATCAGTAGCTGTGGCTCTTCATTCTGAAATAAAGAATAATTACATGAATTTCTTTTACAAATTGCTTTTCAGATGCTTCAGTCTAGTGAGGAGTGGAGAAAAATTGCAGCAGAAATGAAAAGCAAGTGGAATTTTCCCAACTGCATTGGAGCCCTGGATGGCAAACATATACAATTTCGACATCCAAGGATTGCTGGTTCAACTTTCTATAATTATAAGGGCTCACACAGCATTGTACTTCTTGGACTGGTAGATAGCAACTACAAATGTTGGGGTAAGTGGTCGTGAAAGTGATGGAGGTGTATTCAGAGAGAGTGGCCTAGCTGAAGCTTTGGAACGAGGAGGAACACCAATTCCAAATGTAATGGTAGCTGATGATGCATTCCCTCTACACATGCACATCATGAAAGTGATGGAGGTGTATTCAGAGAGAGTGGCCTAACTGAAGGTTTGGAATGAGGAGGAACACCAATTCCATATGTAATGGTAGCTGATGATGCATTGCACATGCACATCGTGAAAGTGATGGAGGTGTATTCAGAGAGAGTGGCCTAGCTGAAGCTTTGGAACGAGGAGGAACACCAATTCCATATGTAATGGTAGCTGATGATGCATTCCCTCTACACATGCACATCGTGAAAGTGATGGACGTGTATTCAGAGAGAGTGGCCTAGCTGAAGCTTTGGAACGAGGAGGAGCACCAATTCCATATGTAATGGTAGCTGATGATGCATTCCCTCTACACATGCACATCATGAAACCATTTCCAAGTCGAAATTTATCCCAAGAAAAGTGGATTTTCAATTATCGCCTGAGCAGAGCACGGCGTACTGTTGAAAATGCCTTTGGTATGTTAGGTAACCGCTTCTGTATCTTTCTCACCACAATTGCATTGTCACCAGAAAAGGTTGAGCTGATAACCTTGGCAGCATGCACTCTACACAATTTTTTGTGTACAGAGAAAGATAGCAGCTACATGCCAAACCAGAGTGAACTTAACTCATTCATGAATTTCCTAGTCCTATTATAAATCAAATGAGCAACTGCTGTACAGACAATGATATTATGGTCAGAAATGTGCTACTTCAACTCTACTGGGAGTGTGGTGTGGCAGACAAAAGCTATAACAAGATAGCACTTAGACAGGTTGGAGGCAACATCGGCATAAAGGTAACTGAAAAGTACTTATGGGTACACATGTGAGGACTTAAAGTGGAGATGCTACTCTGTGAGCTCATATTGGAGAAGGAGATGCTGCTCTGTGAGCTCATATTTGATATGCTGCTTCTTTGCTTGATGTGTGCATTTAAGAAAGCCAACATTTTGTAACACCACAATGCTGGCTCGTACACATCATCTGTAGAGCATCCACTTAATTGTGACTTTTTAATTTTGGCATTCTCAGCCAAAAATTGAGTCCTCAATCCATTAATTTTTGACTTTATGTCGTCAGCAGATGTTCCAGGCCGCATCTGTAAAATGTAAATGAAGGCTTGAGATATGTAAGCTGACAAAAAATAAAATTGCATTGCATTAATACTATGCTAATAATTAACTAAACCTGATGTATGTAGTAAATAAGTTTGAATAAAACCCTGTTAAAGTCATATATTTTATTTATAGCACCCCAGTACTGGCAATAATTTTATAAAGATTATTATTAGGTTGATTTTTACTGTAGCGGAATGGGTTAAAGGCTTTTTAACACATTCTATAACTTGTGTTGCTAAGATAACTGCTAAATATATCTACATTGAGTACTTAATAGAAGAATGAAATGGTATAAAGAAGCCCAGGCAGCATATTTATTGTTTCAATTAGCTATATGAAATGGAAGTAATAGCCATTACTTGAGTGCATTGCAATGCAAATTATTATTAATTATTATTATTGCTGTTACTTACAATGATGTCTGAACATTGTACTAATTCATTGCAAGCAGCTGAGGTAAGTTTTCCATAATTTGTATTGAAAAGATAGGAAGGAAACTTCCATCATTTCACTCTAATTGCAAGGTATACCAAAATTTTGATATGTGTATATCTCATTATTCTAACCACTTTCACCTGCATAATATTAAGCAAGCTATGTATTTGTTAAGGTTAAACTTTTCTATATTTTTCTATTGGAGTAAATCCTCTGCATCCTCATTATGCAAAGATATAAACGTGGACACCCGAGTAGTACTATATCACAACTACACTCATTTCACTTGCATTTTTTTAAATAAATAAATAACTTTATGCTCATTTTGTGCACTTAGATTTTTTTATATAGCTTCTCATTCACAACAGAAATAGCATAAGTTTTAAAAAAAAAAATGGAGAGAGTGCTGCTCAGTACAAGTGCCAGAAGTTGGCAGTCCTGTTATTTACACCACAGAATTTTGCCCTCCATAAAATTGCAATAGCATTTTATATTTTGATGGCATGAGTAAACTGGTAGTTTCTGGTACAGCACTCTGTTAAAACTAGTATAAAGTAAATGTTTAGGGCTTTTAGAAAGTAAGAAAATAGTAACATTTCTGGTTTACATTGCTAACAGCAGTAAAATTACATTTAAATGTATATATTATTTTATATACTTTTACTCATTATAATGTGGTACTAATTAATACAAATACAAGTAAAGCTGTACGATGGTTGCAGCACACACACAAACGGTCTTAAATAGTGACTTAAGTGACTTTTACTGGCGATCCATATTTGAAAGTGTTGAAAACATTAAGTTGTTCAGATGTTAAAGTTACCAAATTGCCGAAGCTTTGACTTCTTCTTGGGATCATTGCAGTTTTAACGTCACAGATACCTCAGCTATGCCTTCGGCCGCAACTGCACCTCTCCTCTAATTATAAAACACATCCCTCGGCTACTCTTTGCGGCTTAGGGCCCTCCACGTTCGGCTGTGCTTTGCGGCTTAGGACCCTCCACGTTCGGCTACGCTTTGCAGATTAGGGCCCTAAATGTTTATAACAGACCAGTAACTAACTACAATGCTGCTCTAATGACGAAATAACAAGAGTACCCAGTATAGAAGTAATACCAAGTGGTGGTACCATCGTATACTAATAATAACAATTGTGTCATTATTAGCTGCTGTAAACAATGTAGACTGTTACCAAAAGTATATAACATTGGGACCTCTAGACGATGTTCCGTAGCTGTTTGTCAAACTGAATTCTTTTAGAACACGCTAATAATTAATCACGTGCAAAGTATTTTTAGCATCAATGCATAAACATTTACAGTAAAATATTGCTCTTTATGTAATTACAGAGTATTTTCATGTATTTATAGCTAATAAAGTCACATTACGATCTAAAGCAATGCAAATACACAAATTGCTAGGTTAAACTACTCGTTATATGCCGCCGCCTTCTTCATCTTGTTGTGGTAATCTATACAGCCCACAGCGTATAAACATGGCCAGGTTTCGTACAATGAAATTAATTCACAAACAACATCCCTTGTCCAGGTAGTTTTTTTTTTTTTATTTTAATACCGTGGAGGGGGAAAATGCATTACGCATTCAACCCCCAGCCGAAGTGCAATGGCTGGGAGGATATGTGGGACTCTCCGCTTCCTCATGCGGCATACCCACTAAAAAAACCCTCCGTGTTATAACAGTAGTTTGTAGAGAATCTCGTGGCTTTGCGCGGTCCCGCTAATGCACCCGCGTTAGTAGACGAAAGATAGGAAGCTGCCGCACGTTGTGCGGGAGCGGGTGAAAGGTTATTTCTAGGCTGACAGCCATGAAACCTGACTGCAGCCTAGGGAATAGAGGTGATATTGGAAAGGAAATAAAAGGTGGAAATTGAGGAGAGAATAGGACGTAGATCTTACGGATTATACCTGCTTCGGAATTGCTCCGCGAAGCTCCCAGTAGTCTTCCACTGTGTTGGTGGCCGAGTATCCCCGAGCCGTGCGTGCCCCTCAGCCTGTACAGGAGGAGGAGCAGTGTTGGGTTGCTGACGTTTTGATTGGAACAGCTCAGCAGAGTATGCAGCTTGCTGCAGGAGAACCTGCCTCAGAGGCTGCATGAGGGCGTCGATCATGGTGGGCAGGTCGGCGGCTGTAGTCTGCTGGCTGGTGGCTGCTGCGGCGTTAGAAGCTTGCAATTCCTGCAGCTTCTGTGTGAGTAGGCTGCATGTCTCTTCCAGGGCAGCTAGTCGAGCGCCGACGTTCAGGATCTCCGCGTGGAGGTCCTGAATGGCTTCTCGCGTCGCTGCGTCTGTTGAGAGTGCAGGTGGTGAGGCCTCGTGGTTGATGTCTGCGGTGGAGTGGTGCGGCGGGCAGGAGGTGGTGAAGAAGTGCTGCTCCTTGGGTAGAGAAGGCACTGCGCTTGCCCGGTGAAATGTCCTGTGCCACGTAGATTGTGCTCAGTGCACACCAGTGGTGGTGTTGGCGGAGCCACAGTAGTGGCACCGCGGCGACGAGGAGCAGGAGTCGGCTGTATGCCCGAAGACACAACAGCGACGGCAGGGCCGGTGACGTTCCATCTTGCTGGCCTCGACGACCAGGAGTTGCCCTAACAAGGGCAGCCCTGACGCCAAGGCAGCGTCGAGGTCCGATCGATCCTGAAGCTCCAGCCTCACAAGCGGTGTAGGTCCCCGGTTGCAAATTTTGTGGCCCTCAAACAAGAAGGCCACTTGGATTTCGCTGCGGTGAGGAGGTGCCAGGTGGAAAGGTCCCTAGGGACCCCCCGTACCACGGCACTGAACCGGGGCGGCGGCGACGTGGAGCTGGGCGGAGGCGGTGTCGGCGAAGGCGGCAACTGCGGCTGCAGTTGCAGCGAGGGTGTGGTGGCGGCCGGCGGCGAAGCAGGGCTTGCCGGGACCGGTAGCGACGGAGGTGCTGCCTCCTCAAGAGGCGTCAGGTGCTGCCTTAGCAGCGGCGAGTCTGCGCTATCTCTTCTTGGCCATCCAGGTAGCCATTTTTGTTGCTGGGTATATGCGTGACGACCATGTTGTAGAGTTTGTGACACATAGTAAATACTCGCATTCCATTGGCTAAAGTCATCAATTTCTTTGGCCGTTTAGAACATGTTCTAATTTGTTTTCAAGACTTTCAAAGACTTTAAAAGTATTGGAAGCCCTTTGACTAGAAAAGTTGCAAAGTTGCGACAACTCTTGAGAAGTCTTGTAAAGTATTGAATTTGACAAAAATTTGATCGTGTACAAGGAGCTTAAGACATGTAACGCAATGCGTTGCAATGTAACGCCTCAATAGCGTTTTGCGGCTTTCCCTTCAACACAACAGAATTTCTACTCCCTCGCTTGCAGCTTCAAGATCATAAAACGTTTCGACGTTCCACAATATCAGTTACCTTTTCTTTCTTTAGCAGGTTGAATATTCAGAGTAGCCAAAAAGTTTTAGTAGATATATCTTTGTGTGCTTCAAATTTGTAACCAGGGTTCCTGATTGCGTTACCTAGAAACGGAGTTTTTGCTTTACTGCACACAATTTTTGCAAAGTCACTGCATTGCCTCTTTTGTGTATATTGCTTTATTTATGTAGCTCCCTTTAACATCTAAGGTCATATCGGGAGCATTGCTTTAGAAACAACTCGTTGACTTAGGTCTACGTTTGTTTTTGTTTTTTGTTTTCTTTTTAATTAGTTTCTTTACTTCCAACACACACACACACACACACATACACACACACAGTCACTCTTTCTCACATACATACTTCCAGACTCTGGGGGTTAGGGCATTATTCTGGTTAAAGGAAACTTCCCCGACCCAGCCAGGAATCAAACCTCCGGGTGAGAAGACTGCTCACTACTGCACTGCCTCTTGTTTTTTACTCATCTATTATTTTCCCTCGTGCCAGGGCCAACAACTATAGAAAACTCGAAATTTTCTTTCTGCAAGAAACGCTGAGAGGAACAGTTTTGGAAAAAACGAAAAGAGGCATGAAATGTCTTTATGGCATCAGGGGCTTTTTTTTTTTTTTTTTTTTTTTTTTATCTCGTCCAGAACCATCAATGGGTGAAGTGCATCGATGAATGTTCCTAAATAGTTATGTCATTTCAATTATCGAGTGAGATGCTTTCTCTTCAGTTTTTCTCCTCTTTGGTTGTTAATCTTTCTCTTTCCAAGAAAAGCAGTCTCTTTGAAAAACAAACAAGAAAAACATCAAAATTATGTATTTTAGCAGTTTTCGTGCATTTTCTTAGTCTCTCCAGAAATAGTAAGATTAAATGAATGGCAGTAGCAATGGACATGAATTTTAGATTTTCTCCCGCATAAAACTTTTCTATTTATTTATAGTATTTAACGTTTCTTTTTATTACACTAGCATACAGAGACGGTTAATTGCGTCTAATTGAAAATTGAACATCGTGGATATCGCTTTAATCACAGTAGCAGCACAAAAATTGATTGTTATATATTTACAGGACTGAAACATATGTTCCTTAACACAAATATAAATGCAATATCAATGTGTTTACGATAAATGTAATGATAATAACCACAATCACACAGTCCATTCTGCATGCAAAACTGCTTGGCAAATTTTCTTTCAATGGTCCCCTAAGCAAACGAACAGCGACGTTCACCGTTTTATTAAAGGGACTTCAAGGTGTATATTTTCAGTGAAATCTTGGTATCGAATGTTTAAGTAAAAGTCTAAACTTCCTATACTTAGCATAGATCAGTAGTAGAGAGAATAAAAATATAAGTTCGGTTTTATTTTGTTATACCTACTCAATTCTATCAGGAAGACAGAAATCTCTTATTGTGGAGTTTATTTATTGTTTTGTGAGCAGCCTATTTCAGGCATTAATGACTAAGACAGCATTAGGAAAATTTATTTTGACAATTTGCGAGCAAATTACTCAACAAGGTACCTTTGAAGCGGTTTGTAAAGCTTCATTGTTCTGGTAGCTAAGTGTTCCTCTTCGTTCTCGCAAGTTTTGTTAACCAAAGTAAATTTGAATGGTGGTTAAATTAAAAGTGTTAGATAAGAGAAAAACGAACTGAGAAAAGCACACAAATAAAACGGCTAGCAGCAGGACTGTAAAATAAAGAAGGCACGTAATGTGGACTTTTGGAAGACTGTTTAAAACCACAATCTGTGGGACGTTTTGGGTACAAGCAAACTTTAATCTAGGTTGGGGACAATTAAGGCAGCTTATGCCACGTCCCACAGTTTTCGTATTTTGCAGATAAAAACAGCGCTTGGAATTACAGTCGTCGGTCGCATCCAGTGCGAGGACCTGAGCAGTGCAGTACACGATCACTTGTGTAGAAGCGCCTGTCTGATAACCTCTTCATGTGGGGCCCCGCTCCTCCCCCCACCCCCCGGTACCACACGGCCGGACACTCAGAATCGCAATTTGCCGCTACTCGTTGTACAGATACTTCTCATTTTTTCTCTTTTTTATGAGCGAAAGGTCAAAGAGAGGAAGGGGCTAAAGCTGAACGGCTCGTGCATTAAAATGGCTGGTTTAACGTTACTCGCTTGCTCTTCCATGTGGACGCCCTTATTTTATAACCTCTTATTACTTTCTCTAGACTTATGTACAATGTACTTTGTGAATAGAGAAGGTATTGCGTCTACCCTAAAATGCAATAGCTTGATTTCACCGGAAATACACGTTTAGAGAGTCCCTGAATTAAAACAAAGCATTTTTAGAAACAATGTGTGTGTGTGTGTGTGTGTGTGTGTGTGTGTGTGTGTGTGTGTGTTAGTAGCATAGCTCATAAATGAAATGTCAGCTAAATGCCAAACTGGATTTAAGTTCAGCATCTCTCGAGGATACCACACAAAAATTCCCAGGAAAATCCCCCCAAACTAGAGTATCCTTTACTTGGACGTTTTTCGAAAATTTTGATTTTCTCAAAACTGGCTCAAAGGATTTTGATTAAAATGTCATGTGTTTAAGATATTTACATGACAAATGAAATGTATATCTTGAATTTTCTGGGAATAATATTTAGAAACCTCTTCATTCTGAATGGCCTCTATATTCCTTTTGCATAACTGTCAAGCCGTAAGAGATAGACAAAGCCTTACTACATACAAATGTAGATCTCGTTAAAATACGTAATTTATGCGATATGCATTTTTTTTATAGAATTAGCCGTTTTCGAGATATTCGGAATTATTGGCTTTAGTTTTAAACTTCTTAAACTTTTCTCTAAAGGGATGTCATTTTTCTTTTCGTCTCTCTTTTGTTTGTGTCTAGCAAATTAGAGAACCGAAATTCAATTGCTTTTAAAAGATTTGACTATCGCTTTAGCCTGTGCATTCCCTTATTTCCCTTTTGTTTACACAGTTGGCGGAACTGCTAAGAAAGTCATGTGAATGAAACACTTCAGATTTTTTTTTTCAACGGTGATCACTAAAGTCCGAATTATATGCATAATAACATAGTGAAATATGCAGTAAATGTAACAAAGCCCACTATTATAATAAGTATAGTATAGTAGTATTTTATTATTAACTTTAGAATAATACAATATTTGCGTCATATAGTCGCATGGGTCGGGTGACCGGAACATGCTGTCTAAAAATACTTGAATTTAGAATATTAGCTACATATCTATTTTATATATCTTATCAACATAAACACATACACACATACACATCTCGCGCGCTACGACAACACCACAGAACAATAAAAGAGAGAACACTCTGATATCTCTCTCTCACACACACATACGCACACATACACACACTGCACTCACAACTACACCACGTATTCATACATATAGGCTAGTCAAACACCAAATAAGTCTATACAATATTTACACAAATATTCTATCTCTTAGTGCTCGAACTTCTAGTAAGTATGTGTCCAGGCTTGGCCAGTTTTGGCTGTTTAGAATCAAATCTCAGAATGCTGTCCTTCGTCTGTTTGAAGCTAAAAGTACATCCGGCAATAATTTTTTTCCTGGCATCCTCCATCTGCACGCAATCTGCCAAAATATGCGTCCAATGTTCCTGATCCCTGGGCAAATGCGCCTACCAGCTTCATCAACTACCTCACGGGTTTTCCATCCTCCCAACCTCAGCCACGCTATTCCAGATCTTTGTTTCATACTCAATTTTAACATATATGTTTCTTTACCCCCACCCAATTTTTATTTCGTTTTGTAAGTGCAATGACGGTTTTTCTACATTCATATTCTATTTCCTGCCTGTTTATATCGCATAGTCGTCTTTTTACTTTATTCACAACGTTATAACTATTTTCGCTACCCCTTTGCCAATATAATTTAAGCCAATCTTTGATAATCCCCGTTTCAGCCCCGCCGTCCACCATGTTATTACGATAACATTCCGATAACATATTGCTCTAAGAGTTGTTTGATCACCTTTAATTATTCGCAGTCAGTATCTAACTACACTTAATTTAGCATATACAGCATCTTCCCAGCATTCTACCTCACGAAGAACACCGTGATTAGAAGTTCCCCTCCCCAATCCCAGAATACGTTTCCAGAAACGACATTGTGTTTTATTTAGATTATCTACCCTATCCCAACCCCACACCGCACCTCCATATAGTAATGAAGACCTAACAATTGCCTCATACATGGTTTGTAGTGTTTTTACTGGCATATCTGGTATCCGGGTCAATAGTTGTCAGAAAGTTGTCCAATCCCTTTGTGTTGTATAAACTCAGTGTTCTTGCGGCATTTTCCAACCATGTCAAACCTTACACTTAGATAATAGGAATGTTTAGCATTAATAATTTCTTTCTCCCGGTATGTCCACTTTTCCTGCTGACCGTACATGTAACCATTTTTAAATGCGATTGCTTTAGTTTTAAGTATATTCATTTCTATGCCCCACTGTCTACAAAAAACGGGAAGGCAGCCGGTATAGAAGGCCTGTCAGCTGAGTTCTTCAAGAGCTCTCTAGAAATTAGTAAAGTGATACATTTATATACAATCAGTTTCAATAAAATATTTGAAGGAGGAGAATATCCGGAAACATGGAAAACCGCCATTATGCACTATATATATAAGAAACAAATAAACAAATATCCGTAATGAGACGCAGTGAAACAACAGGTTTCTCTGGTTTCGACATTCAACTCGAGGAAGGCGAGGGAGTGTGCATGAACTGGATTCAAACTAGTTACAATGAAATCGGTTCATCTCAGTGACCCTGAAAATACGGATTCGACATAATTCTTTCGTTTATTGTACCTTTATTAACTCATTTTATCTTCTATAGTGATGGGGCTGAGCTTGGATTTAATGGAATCGGAATGTATGATTCATCTCAACGAACCAGTAAACCATGGACTCGACACCAGTATTGGTCCCTTGTTATTGTTTCAATATGCCAGCACTTCCCCCCCCCCCTCTTAAGTAGTGTTTTCCAGATTGCAGGTAAGTGTAATGAGTTTAGTGGAAATTACTACAGGAGTTACGACTGAAGCGGTAACGCCTGTAGCCCGAATTCGGGAGGTCGCTGGTTTGGTCTCCGGCGCATGGGTTTTTCGTGGCTTTCCCAGGTGGCAGGCTAATGCTAAAAAGTTCATATTTTACTACGACTTCCCTGATAATCATTTCTTCTTTCAACTGAATCCGAACTGGAAGGCCAGGTAATCGTGTTTAGCGGGTTGTAGCATGGCGATGGCTTGGCTCTTTAAAGGTTTCCTCCAAAGGCCATTGGGGGACCTACTGCTCCTCCGCAGTGCCACCGGAGGTTCAAGGGGGTGAGTCAGACACTTTAGCAAACATAGGGACCCTGTCCTTACTTGGGACCGTAATCATCCCTCATCACTCCCTCCCAGGGGTCACGTAAGTCGGGAAGGGTACCAAAGGCGCCCAGAGACTGAGAGCCCCATTCTTCTGATAATTTCGAACCAGTGTTATGCTGCAACATATACACAGTTGTATATTAACTACTTACTGATCGCAGGGATTTCAAATAGAAATTGATTAGCTACAAGAGAAAATTATAGTTTAGTACTGAATTTAAGACTGAAATATGACATTTCCATTAAAAATATATTATCATCTGCAATATTTATTGAAACAATTTTTTATTGTTTCCTTTCGCCCGGCTTCTCCAGAACAATCAGGGTTTTGAATATGAACTTTGCCCGACAGCCTGTCCTCGCTTCTCAATGTTTACTTTGGTTAGCCAGAGCTCGGGTTAAGTCAGATGCCTCTTGAGGTAGACAAGGAAACTATTGTGTGCTCTGTGTTCCGTGACCCAGGACCGGAATAGATGCTGAATTTTACCTGCGAAAAGGTTGGCCTCACAATCTAAAAACTCTAAAATTTAAATGTAATTAGTGGGGTTGTTAGGTGGTGTCTTTTCCTCTTTCAATTCAGAGATATAATGTAGCGGATACAAATGTTATAGGGAATGCAGAATTTTTGGAGCGTGATCTTTTCGTGTGAGTGGGAATATAGAGAAATGTATACACAAATTCGGCATAAGGATTTCTTCGTGCAATTATTACCAGTATTGGTGTTTTACACCCATATTTAGACGGGTTTAATGGAGAATGTAAATGAGTCCGAGCTAGATCACTAATGGGGCTTACTTTTAAAATATTTATGGGTGGTAATTTTAATATTGTATTGGGGTGGATTTTATGAATTGCGATTCGTCTATTCTGTTTTAAAAACAACGTAGCAGTATTCTTAGAATGTTTCGATTCGCAAGGATTAAGGGGTGGGGGAATGTTTGTTTTTAGCAATGACAAATGGGGGTATGTACATATTTTTTCTTTTGTAGCTTAACGTCCTCTAACCTGGTTGGTCATATCAGACGATGAATGAAATTGGTGAAATGATGCTGAAATGATCTCGGGGTCCATAGAACTTAAATTTAGCCGACATTCGTCTTCTCGGGATAAGGGAAAAACCCGAAAAAAACTTTATCCGGGCAACTCACCGTAAACGAGATTCGAACTCACGACTATTTGAACGTGAAGCAGACACACTACCACCACACTACCCAGGCTGGGCTAATATTATAGTGCACGTGTAATGCCTGTGAACTATGAGCAGGAGAGAGATACATTTGTATAGTGTGTCGCTCGATATTTGTCCGGTTCCTTATGTGATTTAATTTGTAGTGTGATTTTACTATAGTAATAGAAAAGCAGTTTCTTATAACATTCACATTAGGTGTTCCTGTTCTTCAGAGTAATTTAACAGCTATCAAACGAAGGTTAAGAATGAAAAGTTCACAAAGTGAAATGCGAGTATTCCGTGTGAAATTTACACTTGTATAGATATCGACTTCCACCCTGATCTGATCTGTACTACAAAATTCTAAACTGTGGGTTGAGGTTACGGCATTTTAGATACTAATGACTGAGAAAGTAGGAACTAGTAAAAGAAAAATGTAGAAAGAAAAACTTAAATATGACTTTGTGACCAAAGTACTCTCCTATTAGTGAACTTGTTTTCCATTTTGTTCATTTAATTAATTTATGTGGGTTGAAAGATTCTTCACTCACATATTGAAAATCTGTTACATAATTTATATCTGTTTGAGAGAAATAGTTCTTTTGCCAAGTAACAGCCTTTGCAGGGGATTTAACTTTGGTATTCACATTTATCGGTTCATTAGGGTTGTATTATGATTTTTTGATACTTTATCTGCTGAGAGCGTTTCTAGATCACTGTGAGTGGCTTACTTCTTCTTGATTGGGATTTAATTTACATTTTTCTCATAATTATTTTTTGGAGGGGTGGGGGATATTACTGTATATGATTTAGTGTTTGTTGATACTTTGTTTTGCGAACTATTTTGCTCTGGCATTAACATGGGATTTATTATTATTATTAATTGGTAATTTTTGTCAGCGTAATTACACTGACGTGTGTCTTGGCAGAGGAGCTATTCTCTTACGAATGTTATTTTTGCAGACATTTAGTTGCAAGCTTTTGCCTCACTAATTATTGAATGGATGTAAAACTAAGCAATTTTTATAAGCTGGAAATTGTTATTACCTTGCTTCTTGTTAATTACTGTTTAATTAATGAGTTGATTATTCCTAGAGGAATACGAAAAATTTGAGTATTAATTTATTCTAGTGAATTCAATATGGAGTGCTTGCTCTCCTTTCGGCGGTGAATTTTCCGTGATTGTTGCTACTCTTTCATTTAAAACATATATGTGTGTGTGTATGTGTAGTTGTAAAATCAGTTCTTTTCAAGACTTCATGTTAAAACTGCTTGATTATTTTTTTTTTTTTTTTTTAATGATTGAGATAGATTTTAATTTTATGTGGAAAATACTGTATTTAATGTTCAGTTAGTTCCTGTTTTGGTAATTGGGATTCTCTAGGTGGCATTACTGTTTTAAATGGATTTTGTTTTATTGTTGGCCTTTGATTTATTGGTATTGTGTGCAATAATTTACTCCAGCCAGATTGGAACATTGTTAAAACTTGAAATAAACTCAATTGGGAGCCAGGGACTGGCTGTTTATTGAAACTGTACCTTTTCGTCTGGTTGCCTTCCATTTTTTTCCCCTTTGGAAGAATGATCTATAAAGTACATACTTTTTCCATGAGGCGGCACTATGGCAGAGTGGTTAGAACGCTCATCTCACACCTCGGCGGCCCGGGTTTGATGCCAAGCGCCTGTATGTGGGATTTGCGGTGGATGGAGCGGTGTCTGCGCGGATTTTCTCCGGCCCTCTGTTTTACCCCGCCACTCATTCTACCAATTGCTGCATCACACCTTTCCTAACATCCATTTCGCTTTCATTTCATATCCATTCTTCACGCTCATGCCTGGACGGGCCAACCACTCGCTCCAGGTTCTTCATTCTGTAGTTCGTGCCGTTGGCTGCCTGTCGGGCTTATGGCTAAAGTGATTTTTTAAATTATTTTCGATACGTGCTAGAGAATGTAACAATGTACATCCTCTAGTCGAAAGCCAAAACGGGATTTTCTGTATTTGGAAACTAGGATATTTATGACCAGAGCACATTTTGTAATCTTGTAGCCAGCCTCACTTTAAGCACCTGTATGTTAGGACGAGAGTGAGGTTGATAACTATAGACATAGTTAGGGAACGTCTTCATTACCAGCAACTATAAATCCCACCAATGATCCAACTCACCTTCACAGAAGTTCAACAGTCTAGGTAGCCTATTATTGGGATTAGCGAAACTGTTTCATTCTTTGTACAAAACATTCTTTATTTATGCTGCTGCTTTGTGAAAGGTGTTACGAGTAGTCAGGAAGAGGGGACTCCAGTAACTGGAGCACAGCAGAGTCTGTAGGTTCAACGTGAACCTTGGGAGGAAGGAATGAAGAGCGGCAAGGACGGAGCCCCTAACAATTCCAGCATGACACCAATCCTGGCGCCAGCTTACTTGGGAGTTGCGAGAAATACTCCCAGGAAGGAAGTGCTCCCTCCAAGTGGCAGGGACAAGTGTTTCCATAGCACACATTCTACCGTCCCGCCGCAACAAACAAACCGCTCAAGCCTGATCCAAAAAATTGAAACAGTAGAGGTGAAATAAACGAAAGGAAATTACGGAGACAAAACATGGCCAGGAAACTCATGTCAAAAGGGCAACCACTCCAGAATTTGCCTACCGACCGCGAAAACTAGAAAACCCCACGTTCAAAATGTCCAGTCCTTATCAAATGCATACAAATATAGTATAATTATGTTACATTTGCTCCTGAATTTAGCACGTTTTTTATCAAATTCGGTCGTCCTTGTTTTCTTTCTCTACCAAATGAAATGAAATGGCGTTTTATTTATGGATGCTCTTGAACTGTGTGATTCTCAGCGTCCCATTCCATACTGGGCGTGAAAGACCGCTTAATTTTGCTCAGAGCCTCTCTATCAGGCCGTACGGCCAACGGCTTTACTTCCTTTCCGAAGGAAGCCATGCTAAGGATTTTACTCCCGAAAAAATCCATCGTTCTCCGCCGGGTTTCAACCCGCGACCTTAGGTATATGAAGTTAGCATGGTAACTATTACACCTAGAGGGCGACACGTGCCTATAGCAGTTAAAAGAACGTTTGTTGCATATTTCACCAATAAAGTCTCTATCCAGGTTTGGCTGCAAATACAGGTTTTGAGTCACTAAATCTGAAAAAACAACTTAAAAATAATAGAAATATCTACGCTGTGTAAGTCGGGTTGTGTGTCTGAATACAGATAGCTCAAAAACGAAAATGGGATAAATACTAAACTTGTTTTAAAGGATGCATTGCCAATATTTCCAAAAACCTTTCTCACTCTCAACTACATTCCACGTTAAAAACTTCACTGTTTATTATTTTCTCGAAACTGGCACTAACAGCTGTGATTAAAATATCACATGTTGGATAAGTCGAGTTAAACTGTAAAATTCAATGCCATAGCTGGGATTTGAACCACGATCTCCCGGTCTCTAGCCGGTTGTTCTTCCACTAAGCAACTCCAAATTCCGGCTATGGCATTGAATTTTTCAATCTGACTCTACCTCCCAACTCCTGTCCTACACACGGTTTGTGTGAAAAAATGTGATGTGTTACACTCACATAACTTTCTCTAGCTGTTCTACAAACTTCATACATAAGATTCTTCTTTCTCCACCTTGCTAATCGTGGTACTCATTAGCACAATGTTCTTATTATATAGTTCCGTATAAGTAGGAAGAAAATAAGGGAATACACTAGGCTAAACCAATAGTCAAATGTTTTAAAAGCTGTCGTTATGCGCTTGTCATTACAAATCACTTCTTTTCTAGGCCAGGAGTAGAACAAAAGAAAAACGGACACTCCCGTCTGAGAAAAGTATAAGCACTTCACGACTGAAACTAATAACAATGAATACCTCGAAAACGGTAAGCTCCACGAGAAAAATGTATGTGACATAACTTGTGTATTTTAACAAGACCTAAATTTTTGGTATAGTAAGTTTTTATCTATCTCTTATGGTTTACTAGTTATGCCAAATTAAGCAAAATTCATTCAGATTAAACAGGTCTTCAAAAGCTATTCCCAGAAAATTCAAGATATACATTTTATTTGTTAGGTAAATATCTTTAATATTTGATATTTTAATCAAAATCGTTAGAGCCATTTTTAAGAAAATCAAAATTTTCGAAAAAAGTTCCATATAAAGGGTAGCTTGGGGTGGGGGGATTTTTCTCAAAATCTTCGTGTCGCGTTCCTGGAAGATACTAAACTTAAATACCTAGTTTAGTATTTTAGCTTCTTTTAGTTTCTGAGTTATCGTGTTCACAGACAATGGCTCTAACGATTTTGATTAAAATATCATATATTAAAGATATTTACCTGACAAATAAAATTTATATTTTGAATTTTCTGGGAATAGCCTCTGAAGACTACTTTATTCTGGATGAATTTTGCATAACTACTAAACCGTAAGAGATGGACAAAAACTTAACACACAAAAAATGTAAAGCACGTTAAAACACACAATTTCGGTTATATACGTATATTCTTTTCGTGGAGTTGGTCGTTTTTGAGATATTCCTTTTTCTTGGTTTCAGTTTTGAAAAACTTAATACTGTTCTCATACAGGAATTTGTCAACTCCTGTACACACAAACAAAGGAACATCAGTCACATAGCAACCAGCTTTTGGCTTTCACTTTAACCTATGGTACTCCCTTATTTCGCTTGTATTTACAATAAAGCAAGGAATAAGACTCTTTCTGCTAATTTTCCTCGATTAACATGAAACAAATAAAATATAAGCTTATTAACAATAATTTGTTACAGAGAGATAGAGAAAGTCATGTGAATGGAACACATCAGATTTTTACTTTCTGTACCATATATAATATACACAGCAAATAGAAAGTTTTCTATTCCATCCAAAAATTTGATACAGAGATTTCATCGGAAATACATTTTTGAGATCTCCTGAATTTAAAAATGTTTTAGAAAAAGCTGATGCGTTACATTTACATGCCTCTCTCAGCTAATATACAAACAAGCTTCTTACAAAAAAAAAAATCTTAATTCTACACCATGCAGTATAGATAAGCATTGGCAGAATGTTTCTATGTCCTAGTTGCTTATAAATAGAAGGGAACTAATGAAATGCTCTATGCTAAAACGATAGCAAGATGTTATAAAAACTATTGCTCTGTGATTAACATTGAAGGTCGTTTCTTTGCCTGGCAGGAATAAAACAAAAAAAAACACGGCAACTTGCTGTCAAAGAAAAGTACAAGTATTTTAAAACTGAAACCAATACCAAGGAATATTTCGGAAACGGTTACTTTCACAACAGGAGGCTCAGGCACTGGCATTCAGAAAGTCGTGGGACCAATTCCCTTTGCCGACCTCTCTCACACCATGGGATTTTTGGAGGCTTTTCCCGGATAACCAGGCAAATGCTGGGAAGGTTTCTTCAATCCCCTAACGTCCTGTCACGTATGTCATCTCTATTTCTTCCAACCGGTCTCTCTTTCTGGGGTGTAAGTATCGGCGAGGACTGCGGTGGTGGCTCCCATCCATGGTGGTGACTGCGCTCTGGAAATACAGCCCTCGGTGGAGGGATGGCGTTGGAAATCGTTAGTAGGGAGTTTGATCAGTACTGGGGTGCGGGCAACTAGTCCTCCCCGTGCACGGATGCAGAACTGCTTGAAATATATTAGGGAACCTCTGGGTGGCTTTTTCCTTCACCGTGCGGTTTCGGCCGCTTTTTGAAATTACATTCATCTCATCCTATCCACCCGGGATCTGACGTACAATAAGCCAATGGCTCCAGTGTGGAATCCACTGCAACATCTCACTCACACACACACACACACATAGACACACACACACACACGCACACACCTCCTCAATAAAAATATAAAGGCCCTAAGTTGTGTGTTTTGTCGAGACCTACATGTTTTGTGTAACTTTTGTCAACCTCTTACGGTTTACCAATTGCGCAAAAGTCATTCAGAATGGATTTCACAAATTACTTCCAAGAAATTTAAAATAAACATTTTATTTGTTGTGTAAATAACTTTAATATACGATATTTTAATCAGAATCGTTTGAATTATTTTTGATAAAATCAAAATATTGGATCATTTTTCCATGTAAAGGTATTTTGAGGTAGGAGGATTTTTTGAAAATTTTCATGGCGCATCCAGGGGAGTTACTGAACTTATATACAAAGTTTGGTATGTAACGGACTTTTCGCTTTTGAGTTATGTTCACATACACACACACACACACACACACACACACACACACACACACACACACACACACACAGTGTTTCAACACATTGCCTGATGAATTTATTCCAATGTATGCTTTCTATTAAAAACTTTGTATGTTATTAACTGCCTTTATGGCAAAACTATTTCCCATCAGATTCTTAAATAAAATAATGTACCTACATATTGTTTGTGTTAATAATCTATATATATCTATATATGCCTATACATATCATTAATGGATGCAGTTATCTGTTTTATACTTCCGTGTTCTAGAGAAGACTGAGCAATCCTCATTATAAAGATCTTATGTGTTCCATTCACATGGTTTTCTCTAGCTGTTCTGCAAACAAACTATACTTACAAGAAATTATTTGTATCTACATTTTGTTAATAAGATAAAAATTAGCAGAAATTGTTGTATTATTTGCACTAGCTAAAGCGATGGTTAAATATTTTAAAAGCTGGTTTCTATGGGATTGAAATTCGATCTCTTTGTACGACCAGGAGTAAAACAAAAGAAAGATGACTTCCCGTTTGAGAAAAGTTTAAGTACATTAAAATTGAAACGAACCTTTTCGAACAGTTAACTGTTAAAAAATGCATATGACATAAATTGTGTATTTAACGACATCTATATTAATTCAAAATCTTCTCGGGCTTCTAGCCAGGTAAAAACTTGGCTCTTCTTCGAAACGTTGGTGTCAAGCCAAGTTTTTACCTGGCTAGAAGCCCGAGAAGATTTTGAATTAACACGTCGCCAGGAAAGCTTCAGTTCTTATTTTGACATCTATATTCTTTGTGTAGCAATTTTGTCTATCTTTTACGGTTTACCAGTTAAACATAAGTCTTCCAGAATTAAGAGGTCTTCAGAGGGTATTCTCAGAAAATTCAAAATATACATTTCATTTGCCATGAAACTAATTAAAGCATAGAGCATTTTGATGTAAATCGTTGCCTAGGTCATTTTTCAGAAAATGAACATTTTCGAAAAATATTCCATGTAAAGATGATATTGGTATTGAGAGATTTTCTGAAAATCTTCGTATCGCATCGTTGAAAGATACTGAAATTAAATACCAATTTCGATATTTGGCCAACGTTTCCTTTTTGAGTTATGCGGTCCATAGACACACACGCGCAGACACACACACACACACACACACACACACACACACATGCACACAGAATGACCTTTTTCTTAAAATGTTTTATGTGTGTTTTTTTTTTTGTTTTGTTTTGTTTTTTTTATTCGGGGGTGTTCCTCAAAACATGAGTTTCAGGTGAGATTTCGCTATGAATCTTTTGGGTAAAATACAATACTTTCTCTACATACGTGCTGGAGTAAGTGAAAAAGTTAAGAGTCCTTGGAAAATGGGTTCATAAGTTTTGTAATTTCGGTACCAACATTTTGGGGAAAATACAATACTTTCTCTATACACTGCGTATATTCTACATACGACTGCAGTAAGTAAAAAAGTCACCGCTCTTGGAAAATGGGTTCATGAGTTTGGGGTTTAATTGAGTACAGAGATTTTACTTAGATTTTATCTCCTATAATCTTTATCCTTTTTTCGTTTGGCACCACTTCAGAAGGGAAAGGGGCATTTTCAGAAAGTGTAAATATTAAACATATTTTCTAAAAATCCATGATCATAAAAACCGATATGCATTACTTACGAAGAGGATCATAATAATCTGAAAACTTATGATTTAATTACAAAATAAAGTATTTGTAATGACCGCCCTTTTTGTTATAAATTACACATTCAAAAAGAGATAGAGTAAGAGAGAGGGAGTAAAAAGGTCCACTTCACCTCCACTTCAAAAGGTATTCCCCCACCCTTTTTCTCTCTGGACCGATAACGTAGACAGTGACATGGCTTCAAGCTGCAGCAGCTGTTTTATTACTAATTTCACTCATTAGCATAAAGAGCTTTGTGGTCAAGCACAGCGCCAGAAGTTCAGACAAACAAAGCTGAGCTTCTGGTTTGGAAAGCTCTAGCTTTGGTGTATAATATAGCTAATGATATGCACTCATCCGTTGGCCTCAGGCCTGGGGAATATCGTAAGATGTAAAGTTAATTTTTGTTTGTTGAAATAAAAGTTATCATCTTAACACGCTCGTGAAATTTCAAACTGGCACTGATGAAAAAACAAGTGACTAACCATTTGCAGCATTGTTTATACTTTCTGTGCTTTGTAGAAAAAGATTTGAATTCTACTCAAAAACTCGAAACAGGATTTCACTGAAAGTACACGTTTTAGAGTTCCCTGCATCCTAAGCAAGCAATTTTAGGAAACGACCCTGTGTCCCTGTGTATGTCAGAGAGCACCATAACTCAAGTCGGTTAAATACCAAACTTAATAATTAAGTTCAGCATTTTCCAAGGATGCGATGCGAACATTATCAAGAAATCACAATTTATGTCGTATATTTCTTTTCGTTCCTTTTTTTTTTTTTTTTTTTTTTTTTTGTGAAGTTAACCATTTCCGACATATCCCTTTTATTGGTTTTAATTATAAAGCATTAAAATTTTCTCAAACGGAAGCTTTTAATTTCCGTTTTTCTTGTTTTACTTCTGGCTATGTAAAGACAACCGAATTTCAATCAAATAGCTACCAGCTTATAAAAGATTTGACTATCGCATTAACAAACAGTATTCCCATATTTCCATTCTACTTATAAGAAATAAAACAATGTCTGCTTATGTTTACCTTGATTAGTATGAGGTAGAATAAGAAGCTGTTGAAAGAACACATCGTGTGACTGATGTGAATGAACCACATCATGTGTTTACATTTTTGTTTCCCAAAACAAAAGCTTGTCATAATTGAGTAATTTATTAGTACCATCCATCTCCAAAAGAAACTTAATTAAACGGTTTATATCGGTAGTGTTAAATTTATTGGATTTATGGGAACATATTCTAAATAGTTAATCAAGATTTAACTACATTTTCTCTCGATATACAGAAAAAGTTTGATATGGTTTGAGCACCTGTAACACAAGTTCTAATAATTTTCAGACAGTTTAGTTGCATTTAATGGATGCGTCTTTTCATATTTACTTCGAGATCGAAGGTCGATAAATAATGATCTCATGAAAAGACACGAAAGTTTTAAATTGCCGTGGAAACGTTTGTGAGAGGTGAATTGGAACGGTCTGTGAGATTGAATTGAGTAAAAGAAAAGAAAAAAAGACAAAGGCCTATCCTCCCAAAATAATCAAATTTAGCTTAAAATTGTATTTAAAGACTCGTTTATATCGTTTAAACACAGATTCGCTTAATCAAACGTTTAAGTATTTAACAACCATATATATTCCATATTCGGCACAGCGACAGTGTCAGTCACTGCAAGGCATGATTGTCAAACAGCTTTAAAATATTGTAATCCTTCCTGCTGTCTATATTATATAAAGTGCTATAGAATATTAACTGAGCCGTCAATTTTATAATTTCTCTCTGCACGGAATTTAAATACCAAGCTTGGTATTTTACCGACCTTTCGTTTTTGAGTTATCACGGACACACACGGACATTTTTCTAAAAATGCTTTTTATGGATAAAGGTGACCCCAAAACGTGTATTTCGAATTTTGGGTGGAATGCAACACCTTCTCTATACACTATGTACATAGTAAGTGTAGAGAAAGTAAAAATCAAATGTGTTCCACTCAATGACCTTCTCTAGATATTATATAAATAAATGTCCTTATAAATGATTATTCATTTGTCTACGACATGCTAATCAAGGTAAGCTTTAGCACAAATTGTCTTATTACTTGCTTCCTTGTAAGTACAAGGCACATAAGCTGGTCCTTTGTAAAACATTTTAAATTCGGTTTGCTTTGTATGGTCTGCAGTAAACGTCACTTCCCGTTTGAGAAAAATTTTCGTTTAAAATTGAAACCAATAAAAATGAATATCTCAGAAAGGGTCGACTCTACATAAAAAAACGTATATGACATAATTGATGTGTTTTGAAGAAATCTACATTTTTATTTGGTAAGTTTTTGTCTATCTCTTACGGTTAAACTGTTACGCAAAATTCTGCAAAACTCAACCAGATTAACAAGATCTTCAGAGGCTATTCCCAGAAAATTCAAAATATAGGTTTTATTTGCGATGTAAATATCTTTAATGTATGGTATTTTAATCAAAATCGTTAGAGCCATTTTTGAGAATAACAACATTTTCTAAAAATTGTCCATGTGAAGGGTAGTGCGTGATAGGAGGATTATTTTCTAAGATCTATATCCTTGGAAGATAGTAAAGATAAATACCAAGTTTGGTATTTAATGGTCTTTTCGTTTCTGAGCTATTCTCGACAGACTCACACATACCTTTTTCAAAAAATTATTTTTTTTTTGGGACTCAGGGAACCTCAAAACATATATTTCAGGGAAATCTGGACATCGAATTTTTGGGTGGAACACAATACCTTCTTTAGCTATTATGTATTGTATGTACATACGGCTAGAGAAAGTAAATATGTTTTGTTTTCTTTTTCCATTGAAATCTCGGCATCGTATTTTTGGGTGGAATGCAAAACCTTCTCAATCTATGTACTATATACGTGCTAGAAAAAGTAAAGATCATGTTGCAATAAATAAATATACTAACTATAAGGTGCAATATTTTCTTAGCATCTTACTTAATTTAATGTACTGATCTAATAGTTGGTTACCTGCTAGTATCATTTAGCCAAATTATATTATAGGACTTGCCAAACATACAAAACAGTTTTATTTAGATTAAATAACCTTTCAATAACTACAAAAACGCATTAAACCTGAACTACATTATAGTTGCACAAACATTCAAAAGTTAGCTCTTTTGTCAGCAAAATTATCTCGGGCTTCTAGGCAGGCTACTGACATGCTAGAAACTCGAGAAATTTTAGAGTTAATAGTCGTCAGGAAAGCTTCAGCTCTTACTTTAAGTTTTATTTGTCGTATCTACGCTCCCAAATTACATTGGTTTAATCTAAAGTTATATAATTTTTTAGAAAAAATAAATATCTAAATAAATTTTTTCGAGACCTTTATTTGGAATGAGTGGAATTTCTCTAAAAGGTTTATGATCCATCTTTATTTGACCAATCTAGGTATAAACTTTACTAATACAAGACAAGCAGAGAAATGCAAATGCAGTTTTATTTATGGACGCTCTTTAATGGTTCTCAGTGTCCCATTCTATATTGAGCGCTTAATTTTGCTCAGATGCTTCTTTATAGGATTGAGGATCTTTTACGCGCCGGGGACCAACGGCTTTACTTGCCTTCCTAAGGAAACCATGCTAAGGATTTTTATGTCCAAAAAATGTATCGTCCTCCGCCGGGCATATGAAGTTAGCATTGAATTGAATTGAATTGAATTTATTTATCAGTCATTAGGTAAATACAAATGTTTACAATAGGCTTCGTCACTTACAACTATATATACAATCGTATTCTCCTTGGCTATACAATATATAAAACAACACTCAAACTCATATTGTATTCTTGTTCAGCTCTTCAAATTCCTGGTAACCATTACACCACGGAGGGCAGCACAAGCAGCGAGGGAAAATAAAATAAAGCAGAAAGGGTGGTAAAGTTATCTATGATGAATAACGAGAAGAAAGTAATGAAACATGAGGACAAAATGTAGAATTGCCACAAAAGAAACAACAGAAAATGCCTTCTGAAGTAATGTTATTGGGCATATAAAACAAACATATGAGAATAATGGTGGAAGAATGTTCCTTTTAGCAGGATTTGAGGGGTGAAACCGTTTTCGTGGTTAATGGCACTTGGAGAAGTGTGTGGAGGACGTGCTCCCAGAAGAAATGACGCTTGCGTTACTTCCAATAACGCAGATGTCAGTTACAGCGGTGGCTTGTCACTCAGATGCGTGATTGAATCCAATTCTGCTACAGGATACTTTCTGGAGTTATACACGGGGGAAGAAGCTAGCGCCCAATTAGTGCTGCCTCTTCAGCACCAAACTGCGCTGCAACGTATTACAAACCCATTCAACAACAACTATGATCGGCCCAGAGTAGTGAGGCGACATTAAGCCTTCACACCACTAAATTATAAACATATAAGTATATAATGTTTATGGCCAATATACAGAGTGTTAATGAACTACACCGCAATAACTTGCGAGATTGTGCACGTGACTGATATAAGTAATTTGAGATCCCCGGATAAACATAACGTTAAACGTGTGGGTATCAGGTGCTGATAAGTCAGTGTTAAAGCAAAGCAGGTTGATAAAATGGCTTAGAATGTCTTTAAAACTGCTGCCTGAGTATAGAAATATCGATTTTTAGCAGTTCGTTACAAGCGTTCTCAAGGTTTAATGTCGCAACAATAATTAAAATCTCGAACTAATCACTTGACAGTGCGACACTGAGCATTCATTAACAACGTTCTTGAGTTATGGAGGCTTAACGCGTAACGCGAGAAGATGCTATCCCAAAGGTCATGAGCTCGATTCCTGTCATAGAATAAATGTTTATTATTATTATTGTTTTCATTCCAGATGAACTGCCGCGACACGGGAACGAGACCCGAACTCGGAAACTATCTTTCACTTGAAAGCCAGTTTCATTACACTACGCTAGAGGTACACTGTAATATGTCCCTTTGTTTTTCGTGTTATGCTCTCGAACGGTTGATAAATTAGCCAGTGGCGTACTGGCACTTCAGAAACTTATAGCCGTTACTTCGAAATTTCAATAAACAGCCATAAGTCTCCTATCTCAAATGACATTTCAGTAATCTACATATTCTGTAAAAATATTTCGGTATACTTCATTAACACCCCGTATATAATGGAAAATAAATAATTCGCCATTTTGTATAATAGAAGAGCAATGTAAATTGCCAAGACGTAAAGTTACATTGAACCATCGCCTATTCGGAAACACGTCATATATTAGTAATTCACCATTGTACTTGTTCTAAACATATTGTTGTATTATTACAAGGGGTGAAACCGTTTTCGTGGTTAATGGCACTTGGAGAAACGTGTACATCACACTGTGGTCATTAAACTATTTGAAATGTGAGATAGCAAGGGTTGATGAAACATAGAAAGTTGGTTCATAAGATCGGATATGCGCGATATTTTAATTTTGGACTTCACATTAACAGAATTGCAAATAGCGATTACATGAGGATAATTAGCTTCTCAAAACATTATTTGAGATAGAATTGTAACATAACTCATTACACGTATTAAATATGATCACAATGTCTTGTACGTTTAATTCCAAATTAAAATTATGCTAAAATATAATAATAATATACAATCGAAACCAACACGTGCTCATTATTCGATATATAAGAAAATAATATTGTCTTCCGGAAACAGAGTAGTATCTAAAAGATCTTATTGGGACGACATCTCAGAAAGCACACAAGATTGTAAAATTAAATGGCATTATTGTCAAGCAATCAGCATCACTACTGTAAGTACAATAAGTACTTTTTTATAAAGTGAATTCAACTGCTAAACAAAGTCTAATAATTCTCTACTGAATAAAACATTTCTGTTCGCTTCAATCGATGTGTTGTTTACCTACTTCTAGCCCGTCAAATATTCTGATGTGTTCGCTTCACAAGACTTTATCTAATAACAATTGTTACAAACGAGTTTTACTTTATCTAAATCACGGCAGTCGAGACAAACATGAATAGAAATTGTTGCAGAAGGGAAATAAGGTATTTCAGTAGGCTAAAGCGATAGTCAGTTCTTTTAAAAAGCCTGTCAATATAACTGAAATACGGCTCCCTTTGCCAGGATCAAACGAAAAATTACCTCTCTCTTGAGAAAAGTTTAAGGAGCTTAAAATTTAAACCAATAATATGGAATATCTCGGATACGGTTAACTCTAAAAATATATATGTATGACACAAATTGAATGTTTTAACGAAATCTACATTTTTTTGTGGAATAAGATCTGCCTATCTCTTACGGTTTACCATAGTGATCTTCAGAGACTATTCTCAGAAAATTGAAGATATATATTTTATTTGTCATGTAAATACGTTGCTCTCCGTGGTGTAGTGGTTACCATGTTAGCTTCTTATACCCAAAGTCGCAGGTTCAAATTCGACGGAGGACGATGTATTTTCTTCGGGCGTAAAAATCCTTCACATGGATTCTTTCGAAAGGGAAGTAAAAGTGTTGGTCCCGTGTCGTAGGTTCACATAAAAAACTTTAAGTCTGATAAAGAGGCATCTGAGCAAATTTATGATGTCCTTCACACCCAATATAGAATGAGACGCTGAGAATTGCAGTAGTTAAAGAGCGTCCATAAATAACGCTCCATTTCCATTTCATTAATATACCACGTTTTAATCAAAATATTTACAACCAATTTAGAGCAAATCAAAATTTCTCCATTTAAAGGGTAGTTTTGGGGAGATTTTTTTGAAGATCGTGTCACATCCTTGGGGGATATTAAACATAAATACTAGGTTTGGTACTAGGTTTCGTTTTTATTAAACATACACACACACACACACACACACACACACACACACACACACACTGACATTTTCTAAAAATACTTTTTTTATATTTAGAGAGTCTCAAGACGGGTATTTCCGTGGAAAACTTTGTATCGATTTTAAGTGGAATACAACACCTTCTCTATACAGTATCCACATTGTACGTGTAGAGAAAGAAAAAGAGCCTCCAAATGCTCACCGACTGAAGTTAGTAGATTTCTGGCATGCACTAGAAACATTCAGTCACAATTCCTTAAATTATAATTCAACTGCTTGCTTAAGCTCTTTCAATAAAATAAAAAATGTCCTGTGTTACATTCACATGATTTTCTCTATCTCTATTGCAAATTATTGTTAAAAAGCTTTTTCTTCCGTTTACTTCATGTTAATCGAGGTAAAAATGAGCAGAAATAGTCTTATTACTTGCTTTCTTGTAAGTAGAAGGAAAATAAAGAAGTACCAAAGGTTATAAACTGATAGTCAGTTCTTTTAAAGCTGGTTATCATGTAGTTCAATCAGGTTCTTTGGAGTTTACAAATTTAAGTAAGTGCATATTTTAAAAGTGAAATCAATAACAAGGAATATCTTCGAAATGGTAAACTCCATGAAAAAATGTAGACACAAATGTTGTGTTTAACGACATCTATATTTCTTGTGCAGTAAGTATTTTTCTGTTTTAGGTTTACCAGCTATACAAACTGAAATCAATAACAAGGAATATCTCGCAAATGAACAAATATAAAGTTCATAAACTGTGTGTTTTAACGAGACAGAAATGTTTGTGACGTAAGTTTTTTTACTATTTTTTACTGTCTACCACTATGCAAAATTCAACAAAATTCATTCAGAAATAGACATATTCAGAAGCTATTTCCAGAAAATTGAAGAATATATTTTATTTGTCGTGCAAATATCTCTACTATAAATTATTAGAGTCAGTTTTGAGAAAATCAAAATTTTTAAAATGTTTCCCTTGTAAAGGGTAGTTTGGTGAGGTGGGATTTTTTTCCAAAATCGTCATGTCACATTCCTGGAAGATTCTTAAATTAAATACCAAGTTTGTTATATAATCAACTTTTTTTTTAGTTATCGTCTTCCTGCACGTCTTCTAAAAGGGCCTTCCTTATAACATGGATTTCCGGTGAAATCTCGGAAGCGAATTCTTGGGTGGAGTGCAATAACTTATCTATCTATGAACCTTGTACTACTTTGTAGAGAAAGTAAAATCAGGTTGACTAATTCAACTATCGCTAAATTCATAAAACCTGCAGGCAGCTGATCCGACCAAAGGACCGTACTTCGACCCTCGGGCTGTCCTTTGACTCTAATTCATAGATGCATTACCTGGCATCGAATATGTGAAAATAACTACGTTTTCATACTCACGCAGCAGAAGTAGCTACATCGCTGTTGTCACTATCAAGTATGGTTGTTTACTCGACAACAGCCCCAAAAATTCTTCAGTATAAGCTTGACCGTTTGCACGCGGTTCCTTAGGAGTAGCACTACATGCTTTAACCGGCTTCTTAAATATGATTTTTGTAAATCGGTACCTGAAATAATTATTACAAAAGCTATTGTTACCTCATTGTAAATATTGAAAATATCGTTCTTTCGCAGCTAAACAAACATTGTTCCGAATAAACACATTTAGATTGATACAAAATGGCTCGGTTTGTGATGTTTTGTATTTCAGTTGGTATGTTTTCCCTAAGTTCCACCAATGTGTAAGTAATTTTCGTGGCGAGCAAGAATTTCGCCGTTTTACATAATTTTTCTTCCACTACTTATTCTCGTATGTTTCTTGTTTTGCAATTTATTGACAAGACCGTGAATTGAAATTCTGAAAGAAGACAAATAATTGTGCAGGAAACTTCACGAACACGACGAGTCGATTCGTATTTAAATAAGTTTGCATGCAAATTTGCATTGTTCTAAAACCAACTGCCGTTCGCAAAAGAAATGGACTACGTGCTAACAAAAGGCAGAAAGACAGTCGTGAGTATGGGATGTGGGAAGTGGGGATGCAAAATAAACAACTGAGTTTTGTTTTTGCATTGTAAAAGCAACCAACCCCAGGAGGTGTAGAATAACTGTAACGTTTTCGCTGCTAGCTGAAAGTGGGTAGTATAAACAAAATGAAATACATATGTTGGTAGCTTTTAGCATTTGGTTATTCTTTCGCAGCATAGATCCACACGTCATATTCGGCTGTCGCTGCTTGTTTTGTAAAACAGTCAAGACGTTATAATACAATATATGTATTCCCACAACAAAAGGCTATACATTTATCGTAAAATATTGAGAAACGGTATCCCGATTGCCTTTCCGCCATCTTTAACGGGCGCCATTGGGCAAACTCAAGCTCGGATCATATTGTAAAACACTAATTTAGTATTTTTAACATGCTACGCGATGAGTCCAAATCGGATTGGCTTTCAGATACGATGGTTAATTGTTTAACACCAAAAAGAGCAGGTAATTTCCCAGCGAGGAAGCGACAGTTGAGCTGATTGCACGTGATGAGCTCGTGTAACCAATAGCGTCGGGAGGCAGATCTCAGTGCTGAACGTCACTTTCAGCTTACAGTGGACAAAGTATTCATAGATATGGGTATACAATTTCAACACACTCTTTTCTGCAGCATCATAACAATATATCCTATTAAATAATTAGCCACATGTTAATGTTTACTTCCTCTACGTTTATATTGGGTAAAGAAGGTATAGTAGACTGTCCAAAAAAATCAATGTCGAGATTTCACGGTAATATATGTCTTGAGGTCCCCTAAGATAAAAGAAAAAATACTTTTAGAAAACAATGCGTATTTGGTGTTTATATCTCCATGATAACTCAAAAACGAAAAGTCGGTTAAATTTCAAACTTGACATTTAAGATCAGCATCTTCCAAGCCTGTGATAGGAAGATTTTCAAGAATATCACCACTCCAAAAAAACTTTACATGAAAAAATGTTCAAAAATGGCTGTAACCACTTATATTACTTTCAAAATGATTTTACATAAGTGATAAACTGTAAGAGATATGCAAAAGTGTACTACACAACAAATGCAGACATCGTTAAAACACACGATTATGCCATATAAAGTTTTAATAGGGTTAACGGTTTCCTGTAATGGCTTCAGTGTTAAAATACTGAGACTTTTGTAACATAGGAAGTCTTCATTCGTTTCATATCTCTTTTGTTTCATTACTGGGCTTGGAAAGAGACCCAAATTTCAATGCTAATCGCATAGTTTTTAAAAGAGTTGGCTTTCGCATTAGCCTAATGTATTCTCTTACTTTCCTCTACTTACGAGGAAGCAAGTAATGAGAGCATTTCTGCTAAGATTTATCTCGCTTAGCATGATGTAGATAAAAGAATAATCTTATGTAAGAGAAACGAGAAACAACTGAATAGAGGCAGCCTTTTAAAGCATGAAGTATCGAAAAACCCAAATAAACAATAATGAATATCTTGGAAATGACTGTCGCCACAAGAAGTGGTATTTCCATAAATCGTGTCTTTAAAAACATCCACAGGTTTGCTTGTTTCTTATATCCAACATATAAACAAAATTCTTCTGATGAGGAGGCCTTCACGTGATATTTCTCAGAAATTCCCATTTTTATTTGTCACTTAAATATCTTAAATATGTCGTTAGGCATTCTTGAGAATATCAAAAGATGCAATAAATCTTCATTTAAAGGGTATATGGTGGGGGAATGCTTGATGAGGGATGAATTGGATTGGTTGATGAGGGATGAACTGAGTAAAATTAAACAAAGGCCCTTCCTCCCCCCCAAAAAAAAACTTTTTGCCTAAAATTCAAATTTTTAAGAGCAAATGAAACCAATTAGAAATGTCCGCGTCGCGTTCTGAGAAGAGGTGAACTTCAATAGCAAGTTTGGTAATCCTCGGACATTTCATTTGTGGGTTCTGCTGTTCACACTCATTCACTCATTATTTTCCAAAACTGCCTTTTCTTTATTCAGGCGACACCAAAACATGTACTTCCGGTGAAATCTAAACCTCGAATTTCTAGGTGGAATATTTTCCCACAGCAGAGGAAGTAAAACTCGGTAGATTCGAATTTCTTGCGAACAGCGGGCAGT
This sequence comes from Hymenopus coronatus, assembly GCA_030762935.1. Classification (NCBI taxonomy): domain Eukaryota; kingdom Metazoa; phylum Arthropoda; class Insecta; order Mantodea; family Hymenopodidae; genus Hymenopus; species Hymenopus coronatus. The sequence continues at coordinate 139,765,604 of CM060888.1, read as the reverse complement.
TCCTCGTATTCTGAGACAATCTAACCGAATCTCCTCTCTTAACTGCAAACAATATTTTTCTTCCCGTCGAAGAAAGCACACCCCCCCCAAAAGAAAAAGATATTAACAAATTTCATTGTTTTGGTTAAAGTATTATTTTCTGTTTATGTTTTTAAACACTCAAATGTCGTGTTCTTTAATTTCTTCACTTTTTGTTACGTACCTACTCTAATCTAGTAATCTGCTAAGCTCATTACTGGCTAATGAATACATTAACTGACATCATATACATTGTTGTTCCTTGGCAACTCCTGTTTTATACATCCCTTTAACATCTAAGATCATATTGGGAGATTTTGCGAGCCGACTTCTCACCCGGGGGTCAGAAGTCCTCCTACACTGACCTACAGTCAACGAATTGACTGTAGGTTCTTTACCTTGGGTTTAAGTCGTTTTATTTTCTTCAAACACACACATTCACTCTTATATATACATACTTCCAGACTCTGTGGGGGATATGGAATAATTCTGTTTGAAGAAAAATTCTCCGTCTCAGCCGGGAATCGAACTCGGGACTTCCGGATGAGAAGTCAGCTCGCTCACCTCTCGACGTCTTTTGTTGCCTTCCATCTGTAAAATACTTGGTTTTAGGTCACAGAAACTTTATTTAAAAGTGAATGAAAAGAGTAACAGACATTTGCTGTCTGAATTGAGCTGGCTGACGTTTTTCCTCATAAAGTTGAAGCAACTGATCAGTAAAACAAGTTTCTAAAATGCAGGTAAAGAATGCTCGCATTCTGCTATCGTTTGGCAGATCCATGACACAATCTGATGATCCAGATGCGTTAAAGAAAGAGAGGCCGAAGAGCCACATTAAAAGCTTGTAACGGGATTTTTATGCGTTAATTATCTCACGTTGTGAGGATATAAGGAACGAGACTTTATATGGTGGTGGTTTGTAGTTTACACCACACGTCGGACAGTCAGTCATATGTAATAGGAATTTTATGTTGTTGAGTTTTACGCCTCAACGTGGGTGCTTATGTGCGGCGTACCTAAGTGTCACTTCAAATCAACTCCACTACACTCACGTACCTGGTACTGAAGCTGTTCTTGGATGGGTTACCACGGCATTGCTCAGTCTTGCACGATTATTGACTCTCTCTGGCGTGGGTTTGGCAAGAGGGAGGAGTTGTAGGAGTGATCTTTTAATTGTGAAGAAAACACTTGTGAACTTTTACTGTTATTTATTCTATAAGGAGATTCCAAAACAAGCACCTTGCTGTACACTGTTATTCTGCTGACTGGTACTCTTACCACTCACTCACACGTACTCTCAATTACACTGTTTCTACGTTAAGTACATGGCACAATTCACTCTCAAGTAGTCACGAGCCAACTATTAAATAGGTGAGCGACGTTACTTTAATTCACTAACAGTTTCTTCTCATAACAATCTTACTTCGCGAACAGAGTAGCACAAGCGGCATTGCCTCTCACGGACAAGTTCTTAGCAAAAACGCCGTGGCCTCTCACGGGCAAATTCTTAGCAAAACGACCACGATGTATCGAACCCTACTTCTTTTATACTAAAAACGGTGTCATGGTGGCTTCTTCCTGATTGGTTAGAAAGTCCGCTAAAATGACACCATCATGACCCAAAAACCATTGTGAATCTCCCAGAATACATCATAATAACCACGTGATACTACGAATATAAAGTAGAAGTCCCCTCGTGGATTTTAAACTGGACTGCCCCTGTATAAGAAATTCGTACGTGACTTACACAAAGGAAGCAACTTCTCACCCCTCTCTGCAGTCTGGCGTCAGGATTCTGTGTAGCTTTCAAGTCAACAACTGACTTCTTGGTTCCTATGTATATAAATTAATAAATGTTAACTTTCTTTACTTATATACATCTAGATAATTAATAGAACGATTGTCATTACGCCGAGGCTAATTAACGGTCTCAAGCTTGTTGCTTAAAGAGGTTTTTTAGACTCAGGAAATGATTTTGCACAACCGAAATTGACTAAGTGGAACTTGTAGCAATATCGGGACTCGTGAAGAAGGGAGAGGAATAAATAAACATGTGTGGATAAATTAGGATTAGAATTAGTCATGGATTTGGACCCCCAGTATCTGGGGCAGAGCACCGGATGTAGGCCATTTTGACCCTTTCACAGTTACGTAATGCCAGTGTGGAGAGATGCGAAGAGAGACCCGAAGGGCGATCAGATCCAGATGACGATGTGCGCAAGCATGGAGCCCCTATGCGTTACAATCGGAACGCTCCGACATCACCCGCCCTGCTCACGAGCTCGCGACCTCCCGGCGAGTCGCCAGAGAGAGCTCTGAAACCAGAAAAAAAGGTCCCGATAGAGTATTCCTGACGACGACACTAGGACAGTCTTTTACAATGCGCAAATCACCATCCAGCCGCAACCCGCCGAGCACCTCTCCTGATCTTTCAACCCTGAAAGAGATGATTAAGGAATGATGGGCACAGGAAGTGGTAGACCGGAAAATTTGGGAGATTAATGGCACGATGGTAGCGCAGCTGCTTGCCAAGCGAGAGACCTGGTTTCGACTCCCGGTACTGGCGTCGGGATTTTTCCCTCGCTGGGAGACCTGGTCCGGGGTGCACTCAGTCGTGTGAGGTCCCTGGGGGGCCAATTGAGGAGCTACTTGGTGGAGAGGCTCCAGGTCATGAGGACCGCATTAACCGGCCGGAAGCGGGGGGCTGAGAACATCTCACTCTCCAATATTGCACCCCATCCATGACGTGTGTCATTGACCGAGATGGAGGACGCAGCGGCCAGGCGGTTGGCCAAAGTTCCTTGTGAGCTGCCGCGCCATGCTAAACACACGCGCGCACGCACGCACACACATGAGTATGCATACTTTCGGACTCTGCAGGGGATAGGGAATTATTCTGATAAAAGGAAAATTACCCGCCCCAGTCGGGAATCGAACCAGCACCTTCGGGTGAAAAGTCAGCTCGTTCAGGCAGTCAACACAGAGACAGTCTAAATGTTGTATGTGGGTCCCTAACAGGACACATGTTCAGGACATCCAGTTCGTTCCATACATTCCGTAGCATCATCCTGTCACTTTTTTGTTGTTTTGTAACTATCTTGTAAATTCACTAACTGGTGCACACAATGCAAGTTTGGTTGGTTTCCGTTTTCTTTTATGTATCAGCCAATGCCGTACATAATACATCGGAAAATCTGGCGTTTTGAAACCGAATGAATCATTTGTAGTAAGCCTGTATATCAGAAACACTTAAATGTAGACCTTTCTTTATGAATATAATGTGGTGAAAATTCAATGCAATCCATTTTCTTTACTACAGATTGTAAAGCTGAAATATATATATATATATATATATATATATATATACACATATCAATTTCTCTACATGTGCTATGCAAGTGTATAGTAAAAGTACTGTATTGCAGCTAAAAATCTGTTTCCGAGATTTGGCCGGAAATACATGTTGAGAATCCGAAAAAAAGTTTTAGAAAAAGGGTCGTGTGTGTGAATGTGTGTGTGTGTGTGTGTGTCTGAGTGTGTATGTCGACAGCACAGTTCAAAAATTAAATCACCGTTAAATACCAAACTTGGTTTTTAAGTTTGGTATCTTCAAAGATGTGGAATGAAGATCTTCAAGAACCCCCCCCCCCAGAGCAGATTGTACATTTTGATTCTCTCAAAAATGGCTCTTACGATTTCGATTAAAATACCGTATATTTTTGCTATTTTCATCACAAATAAAATTTATATCTTGAATTTTCCGAGAATAGTTTCTGAAGATTTGTTCGTTCTAGATAAATTTTTCTGAGCTTTACATAGCTAGTAAACCGCAAGAACTAGATAAAAACTTAAAATACAAAATATTTGTGACGTCGTTGACTAGCATTCAAGAACTAATGTCCCTTTATATAACTTCAGCATTCTTGCTTTTCAGCGCGGGCTGCAGTAAAAGCACGTTCTCCACTCAACTCTCTCCCTGGTCGACGTTCGGGTCTCGACTCTCACCTTCCGTTTTGCGCATCACGATACAGATGTACAACGACCGCCTCCCACATGACTGACTACGCCATCTGTTGCAGGTAATTTATCCTCAAACTTAGTTGCAACGTTACATTTTTCAGACAGGAAGTGTTCGATTTTCTTTTGTTCTACTCCTGGCGAAGCAAAGAAGCGAAATCCAATGACAATTGCAAAACGATAGTTTTTAAAACATGTGATTATCGCTTTAGTATTGCACATTCCTTTAGTTCCCTTCTACTTATAAGCAACTAAGTAATAAGTGCATTCTGCTAATGTTTATCTCGATTAGCATGGTTTTAACAAAGAATAATCTTTTTTGTTTTTGTAGAACTGTAAGAGAAAGTCATGTGAATGTAACACATCAGTGTTTAATCTGTATTTATTTATTAATTTAATAGATTAACTGTGTATGTGTGGGTGTGTGTGTGGAGGACAGCATAGCTCAAAAACGAAACGTCCGTTAAACAGCAAAATTTTCAAGCAAATGCCCCATCCCAAACTACTCTTTACAAGGAAAACTTTGCGAAAATTTTGATTTTCTCAAAAAATGGCTCCAAAGTAATTTATTAAAATATCCTGTATTAAAGATGTTTATACCTCAACTAAAACATATACCTAGCTTGAATTTTCTGGCAATAGCCTCTGAAGACCTCTTTATTCTGGATTACTTTTGCTGAACTTTGTATAACTGGTAAACCGTAACAGACAAAAACTTACAGAATAAAAAAATTTAGATCTCGTTATCATAATTATGTATGTATGTATGTATGTATGTATGTATGTATGTATGTATGTATGTATGTATGTGTGTGTGTATGTGTGTGTGTATGTATGTATGTATGTATGTATGTATGTATGTATGTATGTATGTATGTATGTATGTATGTATGTATGTATGTATGTATGTATGTATGTATGTATGTATGTATGTATGTATGTATGTATGCATGTATGTATGTATGTATGTATGTATGTATGTATGTATGTATGTATGTATGTATGTATGTCTGGATGTCTGGATGGCTGTCTGGATGGATGTCTGGATGGATGTCTGGATGTCTGGATGGATGTCTGGATGGATGTCTGGATGGATGTCTGG